>MU628281.1:0-91135 GCA_025688815.1 Aspergillus carlsbadensis
GATTCACGCATGGATTCTATTATTAATATTGTTTATTAAGTGCCTTTATACCCTTTCACACTTATCACAACCCCTTCAGGCCTCAGGCCCTTATAGTAAATCAGCCGCCATTTGGGAGAGTAATGATTAGTATAGAAGTTTGGATAATAATAAGACGCGAATAGACGCTAATAAAAGAACTAATATTAGCTAATACATTAATAGGCCTGCTCTAGATTTTGGCCCACAAACTGGAATCAGCAGCCTGGCATTAATAGAAAGCTTAGACTTTGGCTCCCCTTACTATTTAAATAACTATAATAGTCCTGTTAAAAATGCCTATAATTTTATATATAATTCCAAAACTTGTCCTATTACCCCTGCAGGGGAGACTTGTCTTATGCACCTTAATAATATAATTATAATACCTCGGCAGCCACTTGTGGATAAGGAGAGGGAAGGCAATATCCTATATATTATAGTGGTCATACCTAAGTCAACTTAAGTGTTACCTATTACTTGTAGTAGGGCATGCCTGGAAACAGGTGCTTAAGGACATGTTAGTGTGGAGCAACCTCTTAGGGAAGCATATTTCACATTTCACAAGCTAACACCTGCATGGTCCCCTTTATAAACCTCCCCCTATTTAAGTTGCTGGAGCCTATTTACTAAATTCTCGCATGTTAAAATTCTAAGCCACCCTAGAGTAGAAGTAAGCTAGCCTCTAATTACAAGTACATCTCCTAATTAACATGATTAGAGTTGCCACCCTTTATTAACTAACAGTCTGTGGTGTTTGGATGGAATAACTTTATTAATTAACCTTTAGAATGTAGAGCAAGTTCTAGTCTTTATTAGATATTCTAGTTTTTATATTTATAATAGTAATCTTATATAGTCCCTTATATTCTTCCAAGGACCTACTAATGGCCCACTAGTTAATAATTCTATATGGAAGCCAAGCCCTCCTATGCCTGCTTATGGACGCCTCTTACTTAAGTAAAAGAAGCGGCTTGTAAGACTAAAGCAGGATAGATATACTTAGGATAAGATTATTCCTAGATTTCCTGGCAGGAAAAGGAGTAACCTCTAGGTTATTTATTCTAGAAGCCTAAAAGATTTTCGCAATTTAGGCTCTTGGCATAGTCACCCCTCTAGAAATCCAACCTTGGTATGCAGGTCATCCTCGAACGATCGCGGTCTTGCAGAAATAACTGGCAACGCCCGCATCAACGCTCGACGAACGAACCAGGCGATGAAGTCACGATATAATCTGCGGGAAAGAGGAAGTCGGTGAATAATTAAGTCACTTATATATGTTAGTACTATCCTAAGGTAATCTAGCTCTATCTCAAATGGCTCAATCTTTCTGCTTTGCCCACTTTTTATTAGTTTTGCTGTAGGCATCCAGACTGCGGTTGTCCCAATCTTTCAAAATCTCGAGTAATGCAAGCTGACCAGTACATCTCCCCAACGTAATAATACCTGCCGGTGGAACTTATTGCAGAAGTTAATAGAAGCCTTCGCGCTAAAAAGGAAGAAAAGGAGATAATACCAAGTCTTAGTGCATTCTCCATAGTCCATTTTAACAAATCTAGTAATACTTTGCTAGCCCAGATTAATTACCCACCTTGTATCTAGGTCATAGTCACTTGAATGCATTTCTAGAATCTCTAAATAGGATCCATGGCTGGCAGAATTATAGGTGGCTGGTTTGCAGGCTAGTAAGGAGCTGGCCAAGCCGCAGGGTGAGAGGGTTCCGGAACTAGGTGATATAAGCAAGGTTGGGCTGGCATCATAACTGGCAATAGTATGGAGCATCAGCGGAGTCTAATGGAACATTCTAATGCTGCGGTTCTGATTGTCTGGTATACCAAGTTCTCATCTGGAAGGTGTCCTCAAATATTCCACTTTCAGTCAAGGTAAAAGAAGATATTCTAAGGAAAACTTGGGGTGCTAACAGAGTTCCACAATGTGCAGACCCAGCGTATTGCTTATACACGGCCTCTGAGCCCTAATTCGACATGCCAAGAGTAGCTACGCCCGGTTTCCAATTATTCCAAAACACTATGCTTGGGGTACATAGACGACAGTTCCCTCCCGCCGCTTGCCTGCTACGACAGGTCAAGGGACGGCATGGCACAAGACCTAACCTTATGGGCTCTCTACAAGCCGTGCTGCATAAAATAAACGCTACAGCTAATACTGGAGCCGCTGAGGGCGAGAGGAACAAAAAGTATTACCACCTGGTGACTGTGGGTACGTGTCTAGCTGATCTTGGAAGACCCTTCTTTGGGTAAACCGTGAGAAGAGGCAGGTTGGCAGCGAGAAGAGGAGAGACAGGCACGGGAAAGGGTAGAACAATAACAGCAGGAGGCAGAAAAGCGACAGCAACACAATACGTACTCTTTTTCACCTTCTTGTCCGCTGCCATGAACCTCTATGGAAGAATATCCGAGTCGAAAAAGACGTGGCATTGACGCCCCTAAGGCATCGTGACGAGTATAGAGGGTCGAGTGCCCGCGTTTTATGACCGCACAAAGGCGCTGTATATTATACCCGACCGAGAGGCTCGTTTCATCCATAAGCAAAGGACTGCTGATAAGTATTGCACAATATAACAGCTCAATCTGTCCCTGGCCTTGAGCTGCCCCCCCCGGGGCGGGGCGAAGATATCCACAACCATGCCTAGAAGCTGTGGACCTGGGTGATTGCAACAGGGAGGATATGGGTAATTATTTTACAATCCTTATCGCGAGTACATTTTTTATATCATAGACTTTTGACATCATTTCACATTATTCGTAGGAAGCTCAGCACCAACAACTTCTCCAGCGTCTAATTCTTGCAGTGGTGGCCTCGCTATGGTTTCCACGGCGGCAGAGTGACCGTCGAGTTCATGCCGGCTATGTCCCTCACCCGGTAGCTCGGGTTTGCCGTAAAGATGATGATCATCTGCTCCTCCTCTGCTAGGATCTTTATCTTCTCCGTTGTCAAGACCCGCGGTAGCCTGACGTCGCTTACGTCTCCTCCTTAGCAACAGGAGGGCTGCGGCGATGATAACAGCGACACCAGCGACTGATCCAACAACTGGGCCCGCGATCCATGCACTGGATTCTTCAGAAGGCGCACTTTCATCGGTCGCAGGATTCGGCGTTGGCGAGCTTGAGTCCGTGGTGGTAGTAGTAGTGGTGCTAGTAGTAGTCGGGACATTAGTAGTGGAATTGGCGGTCACGCTGGGAGATGCTATAGTCCCCACGACACCCCCAATACTACTAATCACCGACATGGCCGAAACCATCTCCTCGTGATCAGTGCCAAAGAGGGATTGGCACAAGTTCACGATATCCAGCGCATCTTGCGCGTCGGCGCGGTCAAAATACTCGCTTAGCTCGCCCTCCTCTTCAACACATTCAGCGCAGGATTTGATGTTGTCTAGGAAGAGAGAGCCAAGCGATCTTTCCTTGTCGCAGAGCTCATTCATCCGTGTCGGGTCATAGTCCAGTTGGATGTATCCTGGGTAGGAAGGTTTGTTTGTTAGTGTTGTGAGATATGTATGTATAAATAGAAGACGTACCGCAACGAGCGTAGCATCCAGGGTTGTTCGCCAGCGATGTTGTTGTTGTTGTTTGTGCAGCAACATTATTGGCTACTATTATAGCAGAGATAACAAGCAGCACAGCCAGGCCAACAAAATGGGTCAAACTGTGTGGGAGCATGGTTGACAGAGACGTTCTGCCCGCCTAGATACGACACTGGACAGCGAGCACGAGACATCAACACGAGCTGCGCGCGGCACTGGGCAATATTGGAGATTAAATAATGAATACCCCATGCCAACCAACCAATGTACCAACTAACGGTCCCCTGAAAGGCTGAAACCCCAATACGAGAAGGCCCTGAGGCTATGGCACTGTCCCCACCCTTAGTGCAATGGCGTTGCTTCGCTACAGGGGAGACGGAGATGAACCAAGGAATGGCCCCACTTAAGCGAGTCTCAGGTCCTTTTATTCCACAAGGATGTGAGGTTGAAGCAGTCGCCGAGTAGACCAGGGCATCAGGGTGAAATGAGTGTGGGGAATCCAACAGTGGGCGACAGACCTGAGTGGCTTTGGAAAGAGACCTTTTTTTGACAGAGCCTCTTGGCGCACTACTTCGTTGTTCAATGAGGTTCCAGCTCGGGGACTATTAATATGGAGCCCAGGGTGATCCATGATGCCCTAGAGGCTGGGTCTTTTTGCTGGACTGTCGATCGTGCAACAAGAATTGTGGTCGGGAGTTTTCGGCGGTTCCCATGAATGGTGTTGACATCGCGCTGAATCTATGAATTGAACATCCCTAAAAGTCTGCACAAACTAACTTCATTGAGGCTTCCATGATGAACTACTTACCTACAGCCTCTGGCCTGCATCTAAGTGAAAATTCACCCCAGTCTCGGGTAAAGCCACCTCTGTATTTGGCTTTCCACTTCGCCCCTTCTGGATTGTTCTACCCTGCTGAGCGGGATGTTAGTACCATAAATACGGCTAGGCAAGGGCAGCGAAGGATATCCAACCTTGACAAGGCAGACTGGGGCGCCAGGGCCTTGCACAGAGGGCGTTTGGCACCAACTCATCAGCCTCCCCTAGGCCAGGTTTCTCTTTTCTGTCCCTTTCTCTCATCCTGCATTGCTTTTCTTGCATTTGTTCTGGGGTTACAGGTATTTCCAGCGCGTCATAACCAATCTGATTCCGAACCATGAGAAATCTCGTCGCCCTAATCCTCGCAATACCGCAATTGTTCTTTCCATATTGGCAGTAGATGTGATCTGCTACAGGCCTAATGGGCAAATGTCCACCCAAAGTAACACCCACATATGCAATGCGATAGATGGTGCAGTGAGCATGTGCTGTGCACAGATTAACACTTGTCTCGGGAACGGCCTTTGGAAAAACCCAGGAGACGAGCTCTGGCTCCCTTCATACTGGAGGAATAAATTCTCGTCGTCGCAGTGGCCTGATATAGGCTGTTCAAAGGTTTGCGCGGTACGCCAACCGGACGAATCCCTTCCATTAGCAGAAAAGTAGGGAAAGAAATTACGTATCTAACAAATGACTCCCTGCGACGGAACAGGTTAATCACCCACCTAGTGCTGCGGCACAACGACTGACTGCTGTGGAACGGAAGACGAGATCACCATTCCTATAAGCATCTACACGTCTACGATCAAGCAGTAGTAGTGTGCCGTCCAAGTCCACTTCAACCAGCACCGAGACGGCATCCTCAACCCCTGCATCTGACGTATCACCAATAACGAATGAACTACAGGCCAACTCATCCTCAGATCTCTCGACCGGCGGAAAAGCGGGCATTGGGGTCGGCGTTGCAGTCCGTGTTACTGCGACAGTTAGATTCCTGGCCTTCTTCCTCTGTCAGCGCCGGATAAGGCAAGGCTGTTCCCATGCCAGAGCAACCGGTAATCGCGCCGAGTCTATCGTCGCCACATGAGCTTTGGCAGCTTTCTCGTGATTACAAGATGTCAGCTGCTGTTCATGTTTCTAGTCATAAACTGCCTGAGTGAGTCGGTGTATACAATAATCGACCCTGCTCTCGTGTTTATAACTCGCGCATCTTCTCCAATTTTCTGTCAAGTAACACGTGACGGGCCGTGGCTCAGATCCATGTCCACCCCGGAATCTCCTGGCATTGGAAGCCTAGGACCATCGCCTGCAGCCATCGTTGTATCGCTTTTCATGAGTCCAGATTATGCGCAGTACCGTCTCTTGAAATGGCTTGACGCTTTGGTCCGGGTTTCCGACATTCAATCGCCCGAGCGAGAATCGTCCCGCGGGAGCTCGGATTAATTACAGACTACCTAAGTAAGCTGTGGGGATGTGTTTATAGCCATCTAGGGTGTGCGTGTGGCGGACCCCCAAATAAACTGCCAAGGCAGACTCAGAATAGGTATCTAACCCTACGTCTGCGGCTGACCGTCTAAGTTTACGCCAGTTGATGGCGCTCGCGGACAAAGGATGGACTGACCTGCGCAGAATCTGGAGGATGCTGGTAATGGAAAAAGGCTGGAAGCAGTCTGGCAGCACATTCCTGCTGGTAGCTATGGTCCTGAACGTGCTCGGCTTGGCCATTGATGACTTTGAAACTCTGTTGACATTTCTAACTACGGGAAGGTCGCAGAGATAAAAACTCTGGTGGTGAGCCACGTAACCACTAACTAAAGGCTAGCTACATGCTGACAATTATTGTTATTGGTCTCGGAGGCATTGGCCGACACATCTGAGTGCTTCTCATCGAGACATAATCGTGCGGCAACATATTCACATGGTAGAGCACAGATCCAGCCAACCATATAGTCGTTTGAACCAGGCATTTCAACTTTTCATATGATCCTCTAGAAAGGTGTGCGTGCGCCACTATTACTAAGGACCTGAAGTTCAGCGCAGACAGGGAGCGCTTAAAGTTAAAATATAGGTGCATTAGGTTCAAAAGAGGTCCTGGTGAGCTGGAAAATAAGCCTAAGTGTTAGCCTTGAAGCAGGGTAACTTAGCCGCGCCGTAAGCCACGCTGTTTTGGTCAGACATAGATACAGATAAATCGCCTGCCTCCATCACATACAAGGTTGCATTGGCAGGCAAAGTTTACAGCCTCTACATAGAAAATAGAAAATAAGTAAACCTAGAGGGAGTTTCACAACTCCAAACTCGTGCGTTCCAAAACCTTCCTATAATAAAAAGTAAGCTACCTAAGACGATTTTTATAACACGCACAAGTGTGACACCACATGGGCTGATTTATTGATTACGGGGCTGTTGGCCAGAAGGAATAACACCTGAACCTGGTCAACCACTGACTCGCCCTTGCGCCCAACTATTGTTCTTCCACTAGGAGTATACATGTATTCGGCTATTTTTTAGGTCAAGACTTAACCACTCCAGTCTTCCAACCTTTTTCATTCTTTACTGCTTTGTTTTTCTTTATTAAAACTAGCCTTCAAACATTCCTGCCGCCGCTCAACCTCTTTCCTGCCTCTCTCGTGGTTACAAATCAATCCAGTGCTTGCCTCAAGCAACAGTTCTAAGCCCCTTGATCAAGCACCTAAGCCACAGACCATGCAGCGATTAGAAGAGATGCCAAGTCTCAGAAAACGCACTCATCGGCCCTCGCCTAGGAATGTACCTTACTATCCCGCTACGCCGCCATATCAACCACGCCACTACTCTCTGTTTAAAAAGCCATCGACAAGCCAAGGAGAGGATCGCTTAACCCAAGAAACTAGGTTGAGTGGGACATTCAAAACTCCGTTAATTTAGCGGAGCACATACCACCCTCTAAGCTTGATGATATTGCACAGGCAGCACTGCAACAGTAAATAGCCGTCCTTGCACTGTCATATTTTCTAGAGACCTCTATCACGGGCCGCAGCAGGCCGGATAGTCAAGCACCAATCAGCCACGTTTCGGGCGAACAAGGACTCCACAAAACATGACCAATAGCGATGACAGGCAACAATGGCCAGCGGACTTATAGATAAAGTATCTATGCTATTAGACATACTCGTCCAATGCACTTACTTATCCCCATCTGCACAGTCTAGTCGTAGTCTGAACATGAGAGACTAGCACGACTAGGAGGGGAGTGAGGGGCGAGAACAGAGGCACAGGGTGGTGGCCGAAAAAGACAGAAAGTAGAACAGGCATCAGATGTAAGGCGCAATCAGCCATGGTTGGCGCCTGTTAGAGGTTTGAATGTCAAACTCATTCTTAGATAAAGAAAGTTGGAGAGGTAGTTACCATTAAAGGCTGATAGGCAATTCAACCAATGAGCACGATAAGATACCTCAAGGTTCAATAACCCATGCACAAATGACGAAGTGGATGTCAGGGTTGCAAGTGGCGCAGTGAACAGCGGACATACGGTACTTTTGCGGGTAAATCCCGCCCCCCGCCCCAAGGGCCACAAAGGCGTCAGTGCCACCAATCTGGGCCTTGATATTTTGCGGCTATCTGAGCATGGCTCCAGTGTCGAATGAACCACCGTATAAATGACGGTCGCTATGCCTCACGAGGCAGATGCAGTCAGGTCGTGTACTCGACAGCCGTAAATGCGCTCTTGGTGTCGTTGGTCAGGCTCTCGGTTGTGGCAGTCGAAGATTGGCCGTTCAAGACCGGGAGCCTCACTTTTTCCGCAGGGCGCGGTCAGGCGAAGCGGGGTAGTACTACTTGCTTTTTTTCCTCTCTGGTGGCCGACCGATTACCTCGTTCCTCGCCTTTTCGCTTTACTCTTTGCTTGATGTATTTTTCATGGATTTTTTGAAGCCCTCTGTCTACCTTTACAGCTGTCCCGGGTCTCATGCTGTAGATGAATTAGCCATGTATAGCTAGCGAGCAGCGCGTCTGCCCGCATGTGGCAGCTAATGACATAATCAATTTATATCTGCCCATCACTGCAGCGAGGAGCAAGGCTCAATGCAAATTAATCGACCTGCTCTTGTCTCATTTCTCCCCCCGGCCCAACAAAGGCCACCATCTCAGCCCGGTTGAGACGAGCATAAATTCCCACCAGCGCCTCAATGCCCTCGAGCTTTACGATCCGTTCCCGGACCCTCCCTCGCGCTGTTATACTTCATTGTTTTGTCATGTAAGCCAAATCAACACGGAACGTGACATTATGGCAGAAGCTCTGGGAGTAGCAGGCATTGCCTACCCAATCGCCAAGGACCTTGTAACACTTTCCCAGAAGATGAAACGCGCTTACAAGAAAATGCGCCATGCGAAGGCCGATGTCAAAGAAATCATGAAGAGAACCGAGACCGTTGCTTTGACATATAATTTCTACCAGGACACAATGGACGAGGCGAAGCAGATTCCAGAACTGGAACCGATGTTTAAGAAGCACCGCAAACTGATGAGAAGGATTACGACAGAATCAACACGGCTCATTGACACGCTGGAGGACTTTGTTCAGTTCTTCTGGTTCGACCTCCATGACAGCCCTGTTGAGCTTATTGAAAGGTGGATTGCCCGACTCAACTGGTATAGGCAGAGCAGCAGAGTTATTCCGCCGCTGTTCCATCAACTCGGGGTATTTGAAGGGTCGATGAGGACAGTTGCGGCGCTTATTGGTGTCCAGATGGCACGGCAAACGTACTTGAAAGCTCCATCAAATCTCAGCCTCGCCCAACTGTAAGGCTTCACTTCCTTTCCCTTCGCCTGTGCCATAGCCATCATTAACAAGGCACTTCATAGACAGTCGTTCATGGCAATGCTCAGAATCGATTTTGACAAACTCCAGAAAGCCCAGCGGGCGCAGCAGCAGTTCTTTGAACAACAAAAAACAGCTTCACATAAACCCAATTCTGACCGAAATCATTTTGGGGAGAAGGTTATACGCAGCTTGAAAAAAGAGATATCCCGCGTGCCAAACAATCGGCCCCCAGATAGCCCATCCTCGATGGACTCCACACCGCCCCCTTCATCTCCTACTCCAGACCACCTGTCACGGCTGACTCCACCGTCCTCTCCCCCAAGCCAAGGGAGTGGAGATGCAATATTTCCGACAGAAGCGGTAGATTTAGCAGAGGACGAGGAGGCTCCTTCCGAACAAAAGACCTCCTCCGGCCCTGTGAGCGCCCCCCATCCATGGCAGAGAGTTTCGTCTCACCCATCATCTCCTAAACCACCCACTCTCCCTTCTCCCCCCTGCGGGTCGGGAACCAGATCCGAGGATGAATCATACTCTAACAAGAAAGACTATAACAAAGCCGAGGAGCAACCGCTTGAGGGCTCATACATGGCCTTACCACCCTTTGGGCCTCCGCGTCTCTGCCCCCGACCAAAACCAGCGCGAGCTTCCACTGACTATCTCAACCCTCCTGGCAGCGTGGAGGATCGAACGGATACCATTTCCTCCCACATCGCCGGACATTCATGGGATAAGAATATCGGGTCGGATTCCAGGCTAAGGCGACGAAATGGAAGCACCATATCGGTTTACGGTAATGAAGGTGAGGTGACCCCGACGCATAAGACCGGATCGGCTGGTCTACCACCAGGTGGCGTGCGCGAGATAACCCGCAGGAGGCGTGACTAGTCCGCTTTTTTCTATTTACCACATATGCACAATAGTCCGCGCAATCAACGACTAGCGGATCACCCACCTTCGCGTGTCAAGGCTTGTCCGAGGTTGTCATGTTACTGGCTTTAACTCACCCCATCTTGACCACATGCAAATCCCTACTATTGTATCTTTTTGCTTTTGTTTTTTTTTTTTTTTTATTCTTTTTGGAGGCCTGATTGATTTAGTGAGGCAGAAAGATAAATGGTGCCGAGTCGCCCCGTATGGCGGGCGAGCCCTCGTAGACCACGGGACATGCGCATATCGCTAACAAGGCCTTTGTGTGTACTCGCGGTGTACAGGGACAATGGAGATCATATGTACAAAAGGCAAGATCCCCATGTTTTATTTCTTTAGATCTCGCTGAAAGGGTATATCATTGAGGACACTAAACAAAGGGAGACGGGTCCTGCTCTATATAAACGCCCGAGGCCTTGTGCATATTTGAACTATCCAACACGCGTCCTTTCTACCCTCTTTAATCCAAGTCTATATTGTCATCCAACCGTCACCACGATGCCTCTTCAACCTACTTCATCCAACATCCAAAAGGGGATGCGTGTCCCGACAGTCATTGTCAAGCGGCCTCTCCCTAAAGTCCATCCGTCAACCAAGAAAAAGAACAAGAATAAGAATAAGAAGAAGGACGATGCGCCCCAAACAGCCGCATTAGATCCCCCACGCGAGCCCCCCACAGCAGAACCCGAAACCGCAAAGTCCTTCATAACCGCGTGCTGCGGGTGCGAGTCCTTCCCTACACTCCCAGGCCTCATCGAGCTGACAATAACCCTCTGGCCCGTAGAGTTCGAGCAACTCGACCCGAGCCTGGATCTCAAGGTCGAGGTCTATATCTATGGGGTCGACCCCGAGTTGGAAGCACCTGACCTTGCCCATGGCAAGACCGTGGCCTCGGATCTTCCGCCGCTCGAGCGGGTGGCGTCGTTCGACACGGATAGGGAGACGGAATTCTTTGATGATGTGGAGGAGGCGCTTATGGACCTCCTTGAGGAGATGAGGGATGAGTGGAGTGATGATCCTTTGGAATTTAGGGATGCTTTTATAGAGAAGATGCAGGAGATTGGATGGGGAGGGCGGATCTAACGCTGAGTAAATTCCCCGTCTCTATCTGATTTGTTTGCTTTGCTGGTTTATGTTAATGTTAGATCGCATGATATAACCATAGTAGTCTCTGTTCCTTTGGAATAATAACTGATATAATTCTGAGTATTACCTTTCTAGCTCTCAATATAGTTTAACTGTAGATAGTGACCCCCGGGAACAGCAAATTGATCATCCTGTGACCTGGCGTTGACATTCTAAACCTAATGTGTCCTCCCACTGGGAAGTGTCCAAGACTCTCTCAACTCGCATATAATCACGCGATGCTCCCATGCTGCAGTACGCCCGATGCCTTTCACTGGATATAAAGCCGCAATACAAAGCTGTTTATTAGATTAACATAAAAGGACAATGGAATAATCGAATCTAATACGAGATCCATGTCCAGACAATGCCCGTCCTAAGACAAGGCCTTTCTAGTCTTTATACCCTCTGAAGCTCTGGTCATTGTTATGTTAGCACTGGATTCAGCCAGACAACGCTTTCTTTTAGGCTTTATAAAGTCAATCACAATGGTCTTTGAGTAGCGACAAAGAGCAGGCGTTCTACGTGTTTGTTATCTAGACTCTGTGAACAAACACATCAAGACAAAGCCAGAGGGCCCGGCTTCGAATATATAAGGCTCGAGGATGTCTGCCTCGAGTAGCTACCCCATCACTCCTCTCGCCATCTCCAACAATTCCACCGTCTTCAACCACCTTACAATCTCATCAACTCGCACTATACCATCTACCAGTAAATCAACAGCCGCAAATATGGCTCACACATCCAGCAATCCGACCCAACGCACCCTAAACTGGGTCCTGAGCCAGCGCGCCCTGCGACGAGAGTCCCCGGCCACGCCAGAACAACCGGGGACACCTTCTTCACGCACCATGTCAGAACAACCGCGGACACCCTCTTCACCCACGCCGGAACTCGTCGTAGCCTCCTTCGGATTTCTGCCAACCTTGGACATTCCTGAGCTCCTCGAGGTCATCTTTCTGATCGAGCCTGTCGGGGCCGAAGAACACCTGGGTGGCAATACCAATGCCAATGCCAATGCCAATGCCAACCCCCAGGGCACGGCGAACCGCGACGACGAAACGATCGAACTCTACGTCTACGGATTGACGCCAAATTGTTCGGATACTGGGCCTGATTTCTGCCACGAGACGACGACGCGCGGCGAGCTCCCCCCTATGACGCGCCTTGGGACTTTTAAACTGGATGACGAGAGCCTGTTCCTTGACACTGTAGAGGAGGCGCTGATTGATCTTCTTCGGTGGATGACCTCTGGTAAGTGGGATGGAAAGCTATACAAGGTTAGGGATAAATTCGTCGAGCGTATGCTTGGCTTGTGAAGTTTTGGTTATTGTTAGTTTTTGGTTTATTACAGAAATAGGGGTGGTTTGTGATTTCTTAGGTATAGGAGTGGAAAATGTGAAAAAAAATCGCTTCCTAATCTTGGGGATTCACCTTCTTAGTGCTTGTGTTATATATCCTAACGTAGGTTCATAATAGTGTTAATGTGCCTTCCACTTAGCATAGATTGTAGCAAACGGCGAAACTGCTACTCGAGGAAGTGGTCATATGAACCATAAGAGCCCTTGATCTTGAGCCATGCCCTGGTACCTCATAGCGAACGATGAATCCGGTTCAATTATGCAACACCTGCTACATGCGTATCACAGTACTCTCTGCTACCTCTATACCCTCACTGTTCTCTCGGGACCAACCATAATCAACTGTGAAGCTCCTCTGGTTGTCATCAATGCTGAACAAGCTCATTTGGACTATCCCCAGGCTCATCATTCTTTCAGGACTAGGCTTCACAAAGCACAAAGCCTCCTTTAGTCACGAGTAGCATATAACAATGGCCTTAGTATGTACAATGGGTACCTTCTTTCTCCATTTTCCTTATTCAAACCACCATCAAAGGCTGTATGGATAAAGACCTTTAAGCAAAAGCGAACAAAGCCCCTGTCTATATAAACACGCAGGACCCTCGAGTCAACATACCCATCATCAGCCTGCTCACCACTCTGAATCAAATACCAGCAACGACACACTCAAGATGTCTTCCAACACTATCACAAACAACGCCCAGAAGAAGCGTGCGCCGACGCGAAGCACCACCACCCCCGCCGTCGACGCCCCCAAAACAGCCGCCACAAATCCACCCCGCGAGAACCGCACCGAGCCCTCCGGCGCCCAAACAACCCTATTCCAAGCCACCCGTGGCTGCGAATCCTTCCCCGAATTCCCCGGCCTCATCGAGGTAACGATCATCATCTGGCCCTGGAATACAGAGCTCGAGGCGCACGTCGACGTGTATGCCTATTCTGTTCATCCAGAATATGACAGGCCGGATTTATGCCATGGTGAGGCGCGGAGGGATGAGCTTCCCAAGATGGAGGGGTTGGGGAGTCTCGATAGGAATCGGGTTGGTGACTTTTTGGATAATGTGGAGGATGCGTTGGAGGAGTTGATTCAGCGGACGTATGATGACTGGAATGATGATCCGGATTGTTTTCGGGAGTCGTTTGTTAAGGAGATGGGGAAGTTGGGGTGGAAGGCTTGAGTGTGTACTGAGTTTTCCTTGTCTCTTTGGCGTTTGGTAAAACATTGGGTAGTAGATTGGCTGCTATAGATTGAATACATCTTGACTTTAGTTCTGGACGTTCCCTTATCTCTTTCCTATACTTTTGTAGATTCGTTGGTGGATGATGGGTTATTTTGCACTTGCTTCAAATTGTATTGGGGTCTTGTGTGCCTGTATGCATAAATAATATATTAATTATAATATAACTGACTTTAATTCACGTCCCTGGCCTAAAGTTCTGATCATACCTTTTATGCTGTTTGAGATTGAATTTCGTTTAATGCGTCCTGATGTCCTCCTGGCTGAAATGCCCCCACAGTTATACGCGTAAATCCTTCAGTGGAGCGGTCTCCAACTATTTGCCACGACCATCCAATAAGAAGACGCGAGTATACGAGTACGTGGCGCTAAACTGTGGCCAAAATGGCCAAGCTCTTCCAGTTCTTGGGTGAAACCCCTGGCTATATATACCTGTTTAGCACTCGTCCCCGGGGCGAAAGATCTATAAGTAGTCCAGTGAGACCGTACCTTCGCCTTGTTCGCAATGATGTTAGTTCACACCTTCAAGATTGCTCTGCTTTCCCGATCCAAGGCTGTCGCACCATGGGGTTGTCGTTATACCATTATGATCCCACGTTAGCAGGGGCCGTCATCGCCCTCGTCTTCTACGGCGCGAGTACTGCATTCCACATCCTCCAGCTCTGGAAGTCCAAGTGCTACTTTTTCACCACGTTTATTGTGGGAGCAGTCAGTACGTATCATGGACACATAACACTTTAACCACCTGAATGCTGACAATTGCGCCCCAAACCAGTGATGAGCATGGGGTACCTGTTCCGCGCCGCATCCTCGCGGGACCAAAGCGCGCTGGGCCTCTACATCGCCCAGAACGTCTGCCTCCTCCTCCCACCGTCGCTCTACGCCGCCACAATCTACATGATCTACGGTCGAATCGTCCTCTACGCCCAATCCCCCGAGCTCTCCATCATCGCCCCCGGGAAAGTCACCAAGATCTTCGTCCTCGGCGACGTCTTCGCATTCCTCCTCCAAGCCACAGGCGGTGGCATGATGGCCATGGCGTCGATGGCAAAATTAGGCCAGAACATAACGATCGTCGGCCTCTTCGTTCAACTGATATTTTTCGGCTTCTTCTTCGCGGTATCCGTGGTGTTTTGCCGGCGGGTTGAGAAGACGAAGCGCGTGAAGATACTGCATATGCCGTACGGGGCTCTCCTCTACGTGCTCTTCCTGGTGTCCGCTCTCATCATTGTTCGCTGCTTGTATCGCGTCGTTGAGTTTGTCCAGGGGTATGATGGATATCTGATGGGGCATGAGGTGTATCTGTATGTGTTCGATGCGATCCCGATGTTTGTCGTCCAGGCGATCTTTCATCGGTATCATCCTGCAAAGGTCCTTCCGCAAAAGGGGTCCTTTGCTGGAGTCGAGACGGAGTTGCGTTAAGTCGTTTGGCTATTACCTGTTCTTTTGCCCACTTTGGGGTGTTTGTTTTAGAGGTTGGACCATTTTGGAAGGTATACTCCTGTCATAAATCATACGAGTTGGATCTCTCCCGTGTGGGTAGAACTAATCAATACATATAATTCGCTTTCTGCAGGGTATCCGTCCCTCCCCTAACGGACTAGAATGGAGACCCTGCTCCTTATATCCTGCGAGTTGAACCCAACCTGCACTGTATATTCTCCCTGTGGAAGTCTCCAGTCCTTAGCGCCAACATCCCAATAGCTCATATCACGCCTCATCAAAGGAAACGATACTTCTTTCTCCTCTCCAGCTTCCAGATACACTTTGTCGAACCCCCGAAGGACTCTCACCACCGTTCCGGCAGGTACAGAGCGTTGAGGTTACGACAGGTACAGCTGTGACACAGCGGCACCCGCCACATCCCCGGTATTCACCACCTTCACTGTAACCGTGAACAGAGTCTTCCAGAGGTTCGGGTTCCCTCCTGGACTGGTTTCTTGGACCTTTGGCGGGAACGGACTGAGATTCCTGTCGCCGTGTAGACGGCGCACGCTCAACTTTCCAGTTATGTCGAATGTAGTGTAGCCCAGCCCGAATCCGAACTCGTTCAGCGACGCGATATCATTTGCATAGAATTGGCGATAATCAATTAGCACCCTCAGTAAAATGAGATTGCCACGCGGCGGGTTCAATTGCTTGTTCCAGGTCCGTGACATTGAAGACCTCGGTGTTGTAATCGCTCTCATTCCGCGCAATGGTATACGGGAGACGCCCGGAGGGATTCATGCCTCTGAAGAGAATATCCATGATTGAGTTGCCTGCCTTCCGGCCCGGGGAGTGCAAGATGGTAGTGATATTAGGATTCTCGGCCAAGGGCATGGTGTTTATACCCGCCGAGTGTCTAACCACGACGGTCTTCCTGCTCGGACAGTACGAGGTCACGGCATTGACGACGGCAATGGAATTCCAGTTCGCCTCGAAGGTGGCGCGATCGATGGTCTCTGCCGCATAAGTCTTAAGTAGGCCGAGACAGACGTCCGGGAAGGGGTAGATACCGCCAAAGTCACCATTCGCGATCACAGTGTTGTCCGTAACGTACTGGAATGACATACTGTTATTGGAGTTTGCGGCACGTGCCCTCAGTGTCGAGGGGCGAGATGACGTAAGATAGTCGACCAGATCCAGATCCAGAACCCCCACCCATGACCTGCACGCCCATCTCGACGCCCTGTGGCGGAGTGTATGCCGCACCTAGCGGGACGGCAGAGCCACGCGAGATGTCCGAAGCATGATTGCCAAAGACGGCGATTGTCCGCGGGGCTTTCAAGGGGAGTGTGTTGTGCTTGTTCTTAAGGAGCACCGTACCAGCTGCGCCGTCTGCTCGTACGTCTCGTGGCGGCGGTAGCAGCGCAACATCTGGGATACCGAGCATGGAAGGCGCGAAGCTTAACGCGGCGAGGGTGACGAACACCCCGGAGGGGTGCACCGTGGGGTAGTCCCCATCCTGGCCGAGATAGAAATACGGCGTGAGAACACGGCGGACCATGTCGTCGAGGCGCTCTGCGGAGACGTTGCCCGCTTCAACGGCGTTGACAAGGTTCGAACCAAAGTAAAACTTTGTGAAATTGTACTGGTCAACTGGACCGGGCATGCTTATAACTAACCCCGCGTTGGCTGCCTTTGCGCCGGAATGCGTCGCAAACCAGTCGGATACCACATGTCCCTTGAACCTAAGCTGATCTTCGAGTATCCTATCTAAAGTGTGGTCACCTTGACGGTCGTATGTAGGAGCCCATGATGGAGAGTGTTCCCACGCGGACGGCGTCGGTGAATGGCCAGACATATAGTTCATGGAGGGCGCGGTCGTCGATGTTTGATGAGATTGCGTCAACCTTCACACGATTGATAATTCCTAATGTACGCTGTGTTTCCTGTTCGTTACCCACGTAGTGCTTCGTACAAGCTTGCACACCACTATCATGGATCCTGCGCACGGTGGCCGACGTCGCAGCTAGGGGTGACTCTGAATCTCAGATTTTATGTAGGAATTTTGTGTTGATTTATCCCTGTAGCTGCCAGCTCGATAAAAGGCGTTTAACCTGACAATTAACCCAAGTCTAATGTTCATACAGTAATACTTTTATGGACAGGAACCCAGCGGTTTTCTCAATTAAGCAAGTCCCGCAGGGAACTATTATAGGGGGTACATTGTACTAGCATGTTTCTGGGGCTAATTAATATTAGGAGCCTATTAGCTTGATATGCACATGCACATTCTCAGCCTCATCCTCCATTACTGGCAACAACGCCATGTTTGCTTCCATCCTGCCGCATTTCCCCATGAACGGTGTAAAATACATTTATCCCGGCTCCCCATGCAGGAAACCGTCACGAACGCGAAAGCACAGGAAATCCATTTACAGACCCATCAGGTTAGGCTTTGAAACTCCCATTTCATGATGAGGGGCACGGTGGTACCGAAGAGCATGTTATACACTTGCTTCGAGCGTTGAGCTTCGCTTATTTCAAAGAACAGGGCCAACCCGCCTGGATGTCTCGTGATATCAGTTCAATTCTATATCGGTGATAGATTTAAATGGGGATTCCGCTTCCACTGGTTGTTATTGATAATTATTTTATGCCCCACTCAATGTCACGTACAATAAATGGTGGGCGTTGGAGAGAGTCATCCCTAGAGCTTACGGTCGTCCGGGTTGTGCTCCTCCAACCGTGACCGGCCTCAGGGTCACCACCCAGCCAGCAAAGCTCGTCTACCTCTTGGCCAATTTGGCGATGATTGCTATCCATGTTGGACCTGGGTAACGGCCAGCTGCTAGGGTTTATAGTGCTTCTCTGTTGTTGTTCTTGCTCGTGCCTAGATCCGCGGAAAAACCGGAAAAGGGGCCGGACAGTGACGAGGCTTCCAGCCGTAATCCCGAGGCCAGCTTCGACATTCGACCAGATGGAGATGGGCGTGGTTGCATCTGGGTGGTTGTGTCGAAATTAGTATCGCTTCGAGTAGCAACGTGATCTTCGTCGAGGAAACTTACATAGAAAGTCGTCATCTTCGTAATATCGAAGGTACGGAATGCGAACAATAACGGCAGTACTTGCACTGTATGTTTTATTCATGGTTAGTTGACAGCCAGGTTGCACAAGTAACTGGTGCATATCAAGGGAAAGGCCTTACACGCAACCCATGCCCAGGATAGCCGCAAGCGCAGCCTTGGTCCTGAAATCCATTTGCAATCGGGATACAAGCAGTATCGGGAGTAAGGCGAGCATGAAGTCGCAAACCACAGCTGTCGCACTGTAGAGGTAGGCAAGGGCAAGAAGGTAATCGACGCTAATGCAGCTGCCTTCTATTCGGAAGCGCTGCCAGAAGTACGACACGGGGCGGCATTGCAGGGTTAACGTGAACCAGAAGGCCAGTCCAACGACAGTTGATACACCGATGACGCCCCATAGGATGTATTGATGCGCCCGCGAAATGGTCAGGCGGAGGAGCGCCAGAGCAATTGATATTTTGGCGACAGTGACCACCCAGACGTAGCTGGCTTGCCCGAGCCACCACCACTGGTACGTGTGAGAAAAGTAGATTTCATAAGAGCGGGAAAGGATCTGGGGGTTATACAAATAGTGCTTTCTCAATGCTTGGGATGTCGTGCATCAGCTCTTCTGTCTTTTGGCCTAGGCCATTGAAGGATCCTGTGATGCCACATACGGCGAACAGTATATTCAGTGACTGTTTAAGATATCATAGAGTATTAGCCAAGCTGATAAGAGAGGTCACAAGAGGTGGTTTACTAACCATGGCAAGTAGCATGAGAGAATCATCGCGCCCGAAGGCCCTCACCAGCCTGAGCCGGACGAAGCACCGCAGAGCGACCGCGATAAGGGATAAGACGGAGAAAACAAGCGTGACCACAAAAATAGAGATGCTCCGCCCTTTGAATTCCGTCATTTTCCAGCCGTGTTCGGATAGGAAATTGGGGCTGCGGGCAGGTTACAGTGTCTGCACTGTTCACAGCACCATCATATATGACGGATCTTGCAGAGACTTCCTGGCTGTGCGGTCGTTTGTTGATAGGAAGCGGTCAATGGGCATCAAGCTGTCGAGCAGAGCGTGAAGGGGGCTCTTGATCACATCTTCAAGCAACAGATCGCCACAGTACCGACTTGAAATGAAAGATGACCATTCGCAAAGAGAAAAGCAATTCCATGGGAGGCCGTCGAGCTCGAGACTCTCTTAAGACTCATGGGATTTTAACTTTTCTTGGCAGGTTGCGACTCGCGGGAGTGCAAAAGGCCCCCGCAGTTGGGAAGACGGAGTGGATGACGGCTCTGGGGGTGAATGATTTGATTGGCTGGGACTTGCACGCGATGGCCTTGGCTGTTTACCTCCCAAGGGAAGCACGACAAATAAGGTTTTCATCTTTCCTTCAGAACCATTGACTAAACTAAACTATCAGTTGCAGAACTAGGCTATTATTGGCCATGGAAGAGCTTCGTGCGATTTTCCCCCGCGGTGCTTCACAAACTATTGATTGGGGGCCATCCTGAAATGTGGGGAGGCATCCAATGGATCGACATCATTATTGAAGGATCACCTCCAGCTGTACCGAGTTCGCTGCGGCTGACGAGTCCACGTGGAGAGCCAGACACCCCTTTATCAGCTTCCAAACCCATCCTGGGCGGCAGCACCAAAGTAGGCGAGCATCTCTGTTCAATATTCTTCACCGTATACAGCCTGTATAGCCTCTTGCTACGCAGGAGAGCATCCAGCAGCACCTAGCGAACCTTCCCCTTGACGGCGGAGCTCTCGGCGTAGCTGGGTGACACCACCTCGCAGTGATATCTAATTTCGGGGCCTGTCAGATTTATCATGGCCATCCAAATTCACAGTTCACGTGTGCAAGGGCTATTGCTATTGATAATCCTATTGCAGTTCAAGCTCTGTACAGCGGGCCATAGTAATGCCTTGAGATACGCAATCCGCCGGATAGTCACGTGTAAGGCAACAGCGCAGTTTAATCGATCTCGATGGCATGTTCCAGAACACTGTGGCGCGACCAACGTAATACTGTATCTGCCTGAAGCGAGGACTATGGGCAGCCCATATAATTCAGGATTCCTTCGTCCGCGACTCGCCTGGACAACCAGTTATTGTCCCAGATCCAGGTCCATTGGGATGGAGGTGGGACATTGATACCGAATCGAACGAGTCCGCGATCTACCGTTTGTTCTTCAGTCTGGTGGTGTGCTGTTCTTCCCACTTGATATGGAGCCAACCGCACCAGCCCGGTGCCTTGAGTTCTTTTCTCACAACTGCAATGTTCATTCACAGAAGGTTACCGTGGGTGTCAGATGGTAGTTTGAAACCTCGATCATTCTTCATACTGACCCAAGAATAAAGAAAGCGGGAGTTGAGCATGCCAAGCAACTTGCCGGCTGACACATTTCAGTCCATGAACTTTAATGCCCATGCGTCTTGTTAATTGGTCCAAGGCAAGTCCCGGGCCCACTTGGATTTTCGGGATTTGACAACTGGAACTGCCTCGGCCTATCCAGAGAAGACAAAATGGTGGGAATCATTGACTCCACAGGCCACTCTGGCCGGGGCAGCGGGCAGGTAGTTGAGAAAAGGCTTCAATTCCGGCACAAGGTCTTATCTGCGCACTCGCTTGGATTCTAGTCACACTGACACATTTTGCTACATGTCAGGATGTACTCGCGTTCACTGCGTGGAGTATGGAGTACTACTAGCAACGGGGTCACCACAAGAATCTGACAACCGTGGAATAAAGTCAGCCTTAACAAATTTTGACAACTTAGGGTAGTTGGGAGTCATTTTCACTCAATCAAATCCCGTTCAACTGCAGATCATCCAACTCTCTGCCACGAAGTCGGAGCTTCGTGGCGAGCCACTTCCGGCTGGCACTGCTGCCCCACTTGGGGCGAGGCGTCGGTGTTTCTCTGGCTCCAGACTCCAGTCATCCCATAAGTGCATCAATGCTTCCTTTTGGCAGGTCTAACTTGCTTGAACTCAAAATTGTTTGCCCGGTCGACGACGACCCCGTCGGGTGGGAAACCTCGGGTTCCAAGACTGGCCCTGCAATATTTGGATGTGGATCATCACCGGCTCGAGTGCTTCGGTTCCTGATGGATTGGGCGTAGGCGGGTGTTGGTGGGACGTAATGTCCTCGGAGAAAGAATTCCGACGCCTGGCCGGTCCTCCTTGGACCTTGCAAGTTGCAACTAACAATGGGGTCCTTTCCCACAGAGACGCCGTCCTTGTCCTAATGGATCACGAGCAGAGCCACATCCTCAGTACGTTCCCATCACTCTTGGCTATTTCTCATTGCAACTCCATCTCCCGCCCCTCCGCCACACCGCACACGCTCCAGATCAACAAAATACTATCTTCTGAGCGCCGAAAAGCACCGCAGTATCGCGAGGTGCCTTATTTCCATCGCCTCTCTCGCTGCAAGTGGCGCTTTCGGTAAGCCGATGGGTTGCAAAGACAGTGGATGCCACCTGCGTTTTCAAAAAGGCTCTTTTTCAAGTCGCTCTCGAGCAGTCTCACAACGCAAGTACAGATAGAATCGTAAAAGCCGTAGCACAATTTTGGTAACTGCAGGCCTGGGCCCGGAATATGATGCTACAGGAAAGCTGGGGTTTCGTCCTGGGTGGGCCTGGAGCTGTTCCTGAAGGAATGCTTCGCACTTGTCTCAGGTTATCTTCTGCGTCGGCTTCTCCAGCACTGGTGACTGTACAGACGACAGGGTACTGCGCCACGAATCGCCCTTGTCAGCAGGCAGATACGATGTTTCAGCTAGCGCCCTGGTCCCTGGAAACGAATGGCCCAGCATCTGCCCCATGCTCAGATCTCCAGTATAGGATACTGGGAGCTAAGAAACTCCCATGACAGGAGTTTCTTGAGTCCCGTCGCCACACCCCCAGTCAAGCTCCGCTCATCATACAAGTCTACGACTAGTTTCAACCACATGCGAAACCGCCCAATTAGGTCTATGGCACATTACAGTCGCCGCCGGCTCGAGTTGATGCAATTACATTCTCACCGCTGTGTCTGGGGCCCCGGATGTTGAGTGCAGCTGCTGCCGCTTATAAGTTTATAAGTGCTCAAACACAAATCTCGGGGCCACAGAAAAGCATTACGGTACCGAAGGGTTTGGGTTGTTTATTGTCCCCGGCGACTCGCCCGCGGCGGCCAGACTACCGCCCGTATTCTTGAGCGTCCTTGACAAGATAACACAACTACCGGGTCTAATTTCGGGAATCTAACTGCCAAGCATCTGGGGAGATTAGCAGTCGGGGAGGATCAGCAGTAAACCTTACTATTGTCTGCTCTCTCGTGTTCTGGGAATCTCACCTCATTCTTGTCCGAGTCGTCCAGTCTACAAGTTGCTGTGGTACCTGGAACGTTGGGGTTTGATTCTGGGGTAATCTCGATAGCTACGCTAAGTTGCCCGTAGTATAGACCATGTGAAAGCAAGACTGAGGATATATAAACCAAGCAAGAGGATGTAGTCACAACGATATCTACCTACCCTCAACTACTCCCGATACCATCTACAAGTAACCATGGCCCCGATTGCTTCTCTACTCGTCTTTCCGCTCCTGTCAATCCTTGCGGCAGCATCTCCTGCTGGGCTTAATCGCCGTGCGGCTGATGACGTTAATTCTATCAACAACCTCAACCTGGTCAATCCAGCGACGCCCGTATTTCCCCGCAAGGCAGCAGGCGACGCACCGTTTTCCGTACCGGAGAAGGCTCTGCGTGCTGCGATCCATATCCCACCTGCCTTCGAGTACGGCGCTGGTTCCAAGAGCCCCGTCATCCTGATCCCCGGCACTGCGGTTCCCGGCGGAACCACCTATGCCGACGGGTTTGCCAGATTACTGGGTGAGACAGATTACGCCGACCCAGTCTGGCTCAATATCCCCGGCAACAGCCTGAACGATGTCCAAGTTAACTCAGAGTACGTCGCGTACGCCATCAACTACATTACCGGCGTCAGCCGGGGCGAAAAGGTCGGACTAGTCTCATGGTCGCAGGGTGCGATCAACGCGCAGTGGGCCTTCAAGTTCTGGCCATCGACCATTGACGCCGTAACGGACCATATCGCTCTGGCCCCGGATTACAAAGGGACCACGCTCGCCCCGCTTCTCTGCACGCCCCTGACCATGGCCCTCTGCACGCCGGCCATCAAGCAACAGGATAGCAAGTCGAAACTTATCGCGACGCTGCGCCGCAACGGCGGCGACAGCGCCTTTGTTCCGACGACCACGTTCTACTCGTCCACCGATGAGATCGTGCAACCGCAAGACGGCGTCGAGGCCTCGGCGTATCTTCTCGACGCGCGGAACGTCGGAGTGACGAACAACCAGGTGCAGGTGGTCTGCGACAACCGACTTGCCATTGTGTTGCATGAGGGCGCGCTGTTTAATGCGCTCGCCTGGGGCCTTATCCAGGACGCTTTGACTCACGATGGCCCGGGGCGGCCTGACAGACTTGATACCGCTGCATTGTGCGATGAAGATGCGGCGCCTGGCATGGACCCCCTTGCGGTAGGGGCGGCTATTCTAGCTAGTGCAGTCGGGAACATTGTTGCGTCGCCGGCGACGACGCTTCGGGAGGCCCCGATTGCCGCGTACGCATCCTAGTACTGCGAATTATTGGTGGCCTGGTCGCTCCATGGGGGTGTTGACCAAGGCTTTGCTGACGAATCGTTGGATGGAGAGGTAACTCATGTCTTTGCCCGATTTATCTGTATTTAAAGAAGAATTTGGCCTCTTGTTGCAATGTAAGAGGTGGTGACGAGCCTAAGTGAACCAATCAAACAAAGTGTCTGGGTTAACAGTGTCCAAGCTACTTATTAGGGAAGTACCAGGTTAGGGCATATGGTTAGCTGAATGGGACTATCTTATCAAGGCGCTATAGCAAGTTAATTCCAACCTTTAGGTGTATTACGTCTGGCTTAGCATGTCTTGGGTCGCGGGGGCTTCCCTTTCGCACTGAGGCTCATCACACAAGGCCATTGATGGCTTATCGGCCCTTGCACTGCCTATCCCTAGGCGCGCACCCTCCCACCACGTCCTTGCAACGAGAGGTTACCGGTCGACACAGAGATGAGACGGGCCGCATGAGTCCGATGCCTGGATGCTTCATATTTTCCCGACCAATGGCGCTTTCTGGCTCTGGGGGAACAATCCAATCACTGTAGGATGTCTTGCATATCCCAAGTTTAGGTGCTGTTCCGTCCACTTATGGAGACGTTGATTGATCATAATCTGACGATTCTTGGGCCATTCTTAAACAACGTCATCACGCCTTGTCTTGGGGATGAGTGGGACGCACGAGTATCCGACCCCTCAACGGATAGCGGCCATGGTGCGATATTTGCTAACGATGTGTTACCATTGGGAGCATGTGTCTTCTCCAGAACGTGCGAAACAAGACTCCGTTTCGTTGGTCTGCTCTTTGTCGACTTCCACACCAGGGACAGTGGGGTCTGGGCACCTCTGACTCGGAGATTGCGTACAGGTACAGACCAATATCCGCCGTGTCGTATACTACGCGTATAGCTGGTGGGTCGGTCCTCCAGCGGCCCGAAGATCTATGGGTCCCATCTTTTGTGCTAAGGACAGACCACCAGAACATGTATGCTGATGCACAAAGATGGACCGGAACTGGGTGACACCGAAACATGCAACGGATATCTACATCATCTTGGTAGGACCTGGGTCTGTGGCTCAAAGGTGGACGCTCGGGAGCTGCACAGGCTGGGCCGGCGAGATGGTCTCGGTTAAAAGGTTAACGGTCTACGTCTGTATGGAGCCAACCTTCGTATAGGATACGCTTTTCGTACGGAATACGCATCGCTGTGGGATGTGCCTTTCCTCGCTTGGAACTGGCTCCAGACGGGTAGGTCTCGATTTTTAAAGTCGACTTGGGCGCCGGAATGCTTTTTTTTTACAGTCAGCGGGACTTTCACGCAGAGATAATATCACAGGTCGCACTATACCCTCCTCACATTGCAATGGCACAGCAAGTTCTTGCTGGCAAGGTTGCTCTCGTCACCGGCGGAGCAAGTGGCTTAGGAAAAGCAATTGTGACAAAGTATCTGGAGGCCGGTGCAAGAGTCATCATCTGCGACATCAACGAGGAGCGCATCACGCGGACCATCTCGGAGCTATCGGGGAAGGGCACAATCAAAGGCTACGTCTTCGATATTTCCAACCATGACCAAGTGGAGCAGCTGTTTGAGAAGATATCGACCGAGGTTGGAAGCTTGAATATCCTGGTCAACAACGCTGGAATCATGGACCGGTTCGATCCCGCTGGAGACCTCGATCCTGCTCTTTGGGACAGAGTCATTGCTGTGAACCTCACTGCCCTGTTCCTGCTCACGAGGAAAGCTATTCAAATCTTTCTGGCCCAGGAGAAGCCGGATGGGTATATTTTGAATATTGCATCCATGGCAGGCAAAGTCGGTCTGGCCGCAGGTACGTAACCCCAGAATTCCTATTCATGACCCACGGGTCACGGCTGCGTCGACATGGCCTAATGCAAGTCTAGGTGTCGCATACACAGCGGCCAAGCACGGTCTCGTCGGCCTAACGAAAAACACATCCTCGTTCTACGCAGACAAGGGCATCCGCTGCAACGCGTTCATGATGGGCGCCATGAACACGAATGTCACGGATGCGTTCCGTACCGGCATTAACAAGGAAGGGTATCAGAAGACGAGGGATGCGATGGAGGCTCTTCGGATTCCACTTTGCGACCTTGATGATGTGGCCGATCTCTGCGTTGAACTATCGCATGGGGCAAGATCCCGTCTACTTAATGGGGCACTCATACATGTGGACAATGGGTGGGGGAGTATGATGGGATAAGTTCGGCTTATGTGTCTTTACTCTAAGAATAGCTGGAAGCGGGTCTGCTTCGAAGCCTGTAATATTTATCGTAGCAATTCCACGCTTTCCCGGCACCTTTTATCATAAAATAGCCCCTCGCACTTGGCTTTGCCACTGTTACGTACGTAGCCTACGGCACACTCCAGATCCCACGGCGTTTTTAGAGAACCCGGATGCGGATGCACCGGATAATGGCTGTACCCTTCTTGGCCTCCTGATATTCCCAGCGAGGGTGCGTATCCACGAAGCCAACCAAGCGCAAAGAGGAGAGGGGCAGTGTCTTCGCAATTCACCCGCGTGCGACCATTTCCGGAATTGCTCAGTACGGCTGATTTAAGAAGTCACTCTAGAGCGATTGTGCACACCCTATAAAATGTGGACATGGGAACATATATTGGCGTAATGCAGAAAACCGCGTATTTCCTTAGCAAGGTAAACTACCCGAGCCTCAGTAGCCTCAGAACGACAGGTATGCATGCATCCAGGCAGCGTTCCCGGTGAAGAGGCTGGAACATGAAGGGGACTTATGCACTCGCTAATCCAAATCGCCCTTCCCCTCCACACCCCGGTGCCCCTTCCCCTTACTGAACCGCTGTTCCACAGTAGTCGTAACCTCCCCAGTAAGCTGATCCTTAGTAGACGTCAAAAAACAAGCGGCCGCAAGCGTCAGCACACAAAATGGAATCAACGAGTACCACATATCGCGATACGAATCTGCATACGCCTGCTGGTTGGCCGCCACGATGGAGCTCATGATCTCCGGGGACATACCGGGGATCTCGCCCAGGGAAGCAGTGTCGCCATGCGATAGCGCGCCGAGGATCTGGGGGATGAGCTCCTGGGGGAGTCCGGCTTGAATTATCGCACCGCCGACCATAGCGGGCAGGTTCGCGGTGATTTTGTTCTGGAAGATCGTGGAGATCATGACGATGCCGATGGCACCGCCGAGCCCGCGCATCGAAGTCCCGATACTGACGGACGTCGCGACGAGCTCGTTGGGCGTGCAGATGGTTGCGATGACGGGGTTCAGAACCGCGAAGACGCTGATGCAGACGCCCGTGATGGTCGTGGGCACGAACCAAGCGGCTGGATTGATGTTCGGTTCCAGGAGGGCCATCACGCCGACACTGATGGCGAGGAGCCCGCATCCTACAAAATATATACATATTCTTCCTGAGGGCTACGGTCAACCATCCTTGAGATTTGAAAAGCCATGTGCTCTTCTCACCATCAACTCGTAGTACTGTCCCCCTAGAACACATGGATCAGGTTCCCAAACTCCGGCGGGGTGCGATCCCATCGTGCACTCCATGCATCCCTGGACTGGATTCCTGTATGCACCGTGCCCCAATTACGCTTCCCCAGCTTTGGCGAGGGTCCCACGCAAATGCGGGGAAAGTGGACTGGCGTGAGGGATGACTCGGGTCTGGGGGAAAAACAGCCGAGAAAGAATGGGATAAACTTCGTACTCGTATAGCAGGTTTTGGGATTAGTGCCTCGCAACAGTCGCCTGTCACCCGTCACCTGCCACCCTCTCTCGTCGGGCCGAGTAGGGCTGTTATGTCTCCCCCGGCGGGGAAATTTAACCGTGCGTCGATACGAGGCGCCGTCAAGCTGTTCTGGCAAAGGATACGAGTCTCCCCAGAATGATCCATTCCGGTCAAGGATTCGAATACGAAGTATCATCACTCGGGTTATAAAGTTGTCTTTCTGGTTCGTTTAAACATGACGAAAGCACCTCTTCAATATTATCCGAGATAGGAGAAATCTACCGAGCCTCCTTGTGCACATCCCCTGCCGCTACGCTCTCCTACTCAAGATCCCCCCTTACAGTATATTTCGCAGCAACGGAACCTGATACAACGAGCTCAGCACGATCATTCTACTCAAACATGACCAGCACGAGTCCGCGAACAAGGGCATCCTTTGACGATAGGTGGAAATTCCATCTCGGGGCTGACATCCAGGCACCGCGCCGTCTCGTAGGCAAGGCCGGGGCCGCAAATGGATGGAGCGACTTGACCAAGGAAGAGTTGAAGGAGCACAATGGTGATCAAACCGCGATCGAGAAAATGGGCGCAGCGTTCCAGGCCATCCAGGTTCGTCCTAGTGACAGCGATGCCTCATGGATGGACGTGAACCTCCCACACGACTGGAGAATTGAGCAAACCCCGAATCCCGAAAATGAATACCCCGTCGACTATCCCAAGGGATGGCAGGCGTGGTGGCCGACCGGCGTGGCATATTACCGCAAGGTCTTTGCTACCGACCCCCTTCGTCCCGGCCAGCACGTTCAACTGACCTTTGACGGCATCGCGGGAGAGTCGAGCGTCTGGTTGAACGGGTTCTGGATCGGAGGGCAAATGACCTCCTATACCCCCTTGACGCTTGATGTCACTGAACTGCTGCGCTTCGATGTTCCCAATGTCCTACTAGTCCGGAGCGATTCGTCCGAGGCGGAAGGGTGGTGGTTGGAGGGTGGGGGCATCTACCGGCATGTTTGGATGGAAACCTTTGGCGATGTCCACATCCAGCAAAATGGCGTGCATATTACACGCCGGATATTTCCCACCAGCATGCCGTCGTCCGTGTGGAAGTGGAAGTCGGCAACATCGGTCTCGATGCCGCTGCTGTCGCCCTTCAGCTTACTTTCACTGATCCCAAGGGCGCCACACCGAGCATCGCTGAAGACGCTACGATCTCCTCATTCACTGTCGCCGGTATGTCTCAACGCACCGTCCGAAAGGAAATCTCGCTCGAGAATCCAGAGCTCTGGAACATTGGCAAGGGATCGCTGTATACGGTTACAGTTCGTCTCGTCCGCCAGGAAACAAACGAACTGCTCGACACAACACGCATCAAATTCGGCGTCCGCAGGATCGAATGGGCGGAAGACGGCATTATTATCAACAAAGTCAAGGCCAAGGTCCAAGGCGTAAACCTCCACCAAGACTTTGGCTACTACGGGAGCGCACTCCCGGACCGGATCATCGAAGCCAAACTGGACATGTGCGCTGAGATGGGCGTCAACGCAATCAGAGTTGCTCACCATTCACCCACGCCGGAACTGGTCCGCCACGCCGACCGCATCGGGATGCTCATTCTACCAGAACAGCGCAATATGAGCACATCTCCAGCCAGCATCGAGCAGTTGCGGACTATGGTTCGAGCATTTCGCAGCTCTCCCTCGGTGTTCATGTGGAGTCTCGAGAACGAGGAACTGTCGTTGCAGGGGACGCCAATGGGCAGCGCGATCCTCGCCCGTCTGATCAGGGAGTGTAGAGCCTTGGACCCCACGCGGCCCGTCACCGTGGGCGGCGTCATGAATCTCGACGATACCAATGCAGGCTATTACCAACAGCTGGACGTCATTGGGATGCACTACCGCTGCCTATTCGGCACCCTCGACGAATCCATTGCTCTGCACCCAAACCAGCTGCATGTCCTGGACGAGGAGGGCCTGTACGCCTGCACGCGCGGAGTCTACCACTACGACAAGGCGGGCGCGTACTCGGGCTCGTTCTCCTATATCCATGAAGCTCTCATGGACAGAGAAGAACCCCAGGCGAACGGCGCCATTGGCGATATCGACCCCACCAAGTTCTCACCAATGATTGCACCGAACATGACCCTGGCCTTCTCGCACCCGGAAGTCACTGGCGGGTTTATCTGGACCGGCATCGACTACTACGGGGAGCCTGCGCCCGCCCGCTGGCCGTCTGTTGTTGGTGCCTATGGACAGAGGGATCTCGCTGGCTTGCCGAAGGACTACTGCTGGCTTGTGAGGAGTATCTTCAAGCCATCTGATCCCATCGTTCACGCCTTCCCTCACTGGACGTGGCCCGGGAAAGCAGGCCAGAATATACCGTTTGCAGTCTACACGAACTGCGATGCAGTGGAGGTTGAAATTAACGGCACAATCATTGGAGACCGCTGGCCCGTTGTCAACCACAAAGCCCAGACACGGGGGGGAGTCGTATACCAACCAGGCCGAATCGGCGTTCGTGGATTCTGCAATGGAATCGCGGTTGCCGAGCACATACAAGAGACGGCCGGAGCACCTTCTGCCCTCAGACTCCTCCCAGACCGTACGGTCCTCAATGCCTCGGGCAAGGATGTGGCAATAGTTCGAGTTTCGATCATTGATTCTGAGGGCCGTTTCGTGCCCGATGCTACGGACGAGGTTTCCTTCTCTGTTAAAGGGCCTGGTCGCGTTGCGGGGCTTTGCAATGGGGACACTGCGTTTTCGAAGTATCTACGGGCTACGAAGGAGATTGCCCTCTTCCACGGGCAGGCCGTTGCTTTTATTGAAGCTGGTATCGGAGAAGGTGAAATTGAACTAGTCGCCTCTGGGAGTGGACTGCAGTGGGCTTCCGCGTCAATTCGAGTCTCAGATGAAGCGATGGACAAAGCTATGCCAATCGCTGCTCTTGACGAAAGGCAGGTGTCGGTGTATGGCACACATAGGAGTTTTGTGTAGGAGGCACATGCTCTGTTCGATGGACGCTTTCTATAGCAAGGTATATTGCAATCTGAATTATTCCAATCAGACTCTTAACCATTCCTCCTTGTTGCCCTCTTCTGCTCGCCGTTCTCCATTCAGTGACGAGAAAACGAAATTCAAAAACAGAGCCTTCATGTTATGCTCACGCATCACAAGATAACCCTAGACATGATGCATGGCGTACATTTACGTGGATCAGACTGAGGCCCAAGTGTAACCATCACTCAATGGCCCCGTGTCGAACTGGGGGAGCTCAAGCACCTTCAGATCCATCGAACGGTCAAGGGCCTTCGTAAGCGGAGGAAGGAGCACCGCGGGCTTGAATCCTCTGTTGCCGTTGGCATCCCATCGCACGCTTTAGCCCGGTTCTCCTGGAGGTTGCCCATGGAGACTTTACGACGAACCTTCACAGTTGTGTTCGTCATTGTCACTTTTCCGGACGGGTAATCGAGACTTTCTGCGCCGCTTTTGCCGAACCTTTGCTTGATTGCCTCCGCAATCGAGACGCAATGGAAGCTACACATACGGTGTACCGCGGTGCAAGCAGCAGCTCCATTAGCTGTACTGAGTCTATGTTCTGGCGCTGGCTTGGGTCTTCACCCTAGGAAGCCTCTTTGGACCCTCGGGAGCATATGGAAATTCTTCAAAATGGATGATACCTCGAATTTGGAGTGGGACCCAGGCCATGCCAGCTGTACTGCCCCAGGCCTCTGTGCACCAAACATGAGTTCCTACTCTGATTCTAGTCAGTCCAGATCCTGGTTCGAAGCATACTCGAGATCCTTGCGCGATGAACGCTCTAGAGCGCATAGATTCTAATATTCCTCTTAGCCCCTCTCTGCCTGAAACCAATTATGACAAGGCACTCGTTTGATATTTACTGTACGCGTAGTGGTGAGCTTGTGCTGGGGAATGCATAAAATCAAGCAGTCTTGACGCAAGCCTCCCGCTCATCATTTAGAGTGAAGAGTGACCCAAGCCAGTTTGAGGCCCTTCCCCCACCAGCACCAAGAGCACCGAAGGAACCATAGCTGGCAAAGCTTCAGCTCACGCTCCTGATTGGGTATTATGGCCTCATACACACTCCATAGCGCCAAGAAGGGCTGTATCCCATGTTTGAGCTGATTTACAGCTATGTCTACGACGTCAGTCCCAGACGTCCTCACTACCAAAGCCGAGGGCTCAGAGTTGTACTACCCAGATCCTCTCCTTCAAGGTCTAGCTCCACCCTCTGAATGCGTCTAAGGGGGGTAGACAGTCTTCGGGGGCCCGTCTTGTCCGGATCATGTCCGGATCAGACGGCTACACACAATCAGAGTACCGACATGACCATCTAGGTACCCACCTAAGGATGGCACTCTAACGCAATCAAAAACATCATCTTTCCAAGTCAAGACGTCAATGATGGAGGGGCACTTAATTGTGAGGGCGCGAATGAATATGTCATCGAATGTGTTTGAGCTGGTCAGCGATGGTGTAATGACATCCCTCAACCCTATCATACACGCCGGAAAAGGGCGGTTCTGAATGCGTACCACAGCAAGAACGTGAAGATCAGGGTCTAGGTTGCGTGTCATGGAGACTGAGAGTGTGGTAACGCAACCTAGTGGCCGTTTGGGTAGCCCGGTCTCACGTCTTCCCGATGCGAGTACCATCAACTCCTTGCGCCTCTATCAGCGGTTGAACCTTGGGTTCGAAACCAGCTGCAGCGATAGCGTTACATGTAAGTCTGGAGAGCAAATCGACGACGTCAATGAAGCCCATAAGGCGTGTGTCCGACTCTGTGTGTTATGGGGGGAGAAAGCGTCTGGCAGGACATTTAAGGGGCCAGATAGACTCATGCCCAAGTATAGCATTGTAGCTCTTACGATCAACAGCAGATCTTTGCTAAGTCACCCACAAGTCTCTTACCTATAATCTCGCTCAAATCCATTCTTCGTCATGCCTTCCGCTGTCAAGCAGCATGGACCAGTCGCTGTCCAAACCTCTACCCAACCCCCAAAGATCACCCAGGGGAACATCGACGACTGCGGAGAGATCTTCAAGGCAGCTAAAAATGGCGATGTCCCGAAGATCAGGTCCATTCTCCAGCAAGACCCTAAGAAAGTCAACGACATCTGCACCGCCTGCCGCAGCATCACGCCCGTGATCGCCGCCGCCATCTGCGGCCAGCTCGAGGCCGTGAAGGAGCTCTGTGACCACGACGCCAACGTCGAGATCCGCGACGTCGACAGCTACACCATCATCAAGCTTTCGCTGGACGCCAAACAGAAAAGGATCGCAGAGTACCTTGCGCAACGCTACCAAGACATGGTTATCACAGACCCCCGCCTCCCCGAGGGAGCAACGTGGTTGACAGAGCAATTCAGGGAAATCTCGAAGCAGATCCCCGACGAGGCCAGCAAGCCCCCCGAGAACGTCCTTGATTACCTGCTCACCGGCGACGAAACCAAGTATAAACCGATCAAGGGCCGGACTGTCTCGGAGGTCTACTGGGAACATATCCTCCTCCGCTACATCGGGGATACGCCTTGCGACATCCGGCGGAACTACTCGGACGAACTCAAGATGGCGTTTGTGGGAACTTTTGATCGGATTCTGTATAAGCAGGATGGGATCAAGGAGTCTGCGAGGCTGCTTAACTGTGTCCTGCCGACGACTGCGTACAATGTGTACGGGACACATGTAGCTGCGGAGCAGGGGTGGGTGACGGAGCGGTGGGACTACAAGGATGCAAAGTCGAAGATCACGGTTCCCGATGGCATTGATACGTTCCTGATTGACGATAAGAAAGGGAAGATCGTGGTGATGTTGATCAATTACCGGGTCTACGAGAATGGGGAGTTCCTCGACAACCCGAAGAGGTGCTGGCGCCCGGATCCGCCTCCCTTTCGAGTCTGAGCAATGACGTCCCTCAGAGAAGAGGTTCGGAACTCCATCGGCCAGTGTAAGGACAAAATGGGGAGCAAGGTAGGGTGAAAAACGACGGGACCTGGTGGTGGCCGGTGGATCGTTGGTGTGCTTGTTGCCTTGGTAGTCTGTCTGTTTGCAGTTTCCAAAAGCTAGTGATTTTAGGGTATAGCAAGAAAACGGAAAAGGACGGCAACGATAGTTCCGTCAAACAATAGGGCTCAATCGGATTTCACTGTATGGTGAACCTTGACCTTGCTTACATAGCCAGAGGGCCAGGCGCCATCCCTTTTTTTGTAGACTTTACATTCTAGCATCTCAGAGAGGTGTCTTCGTGGACTGTACGCTAGACTTAACGTTACAAGACACGTACTGAGTAAGAGAGGAAAAGTCCGCTTTTTATACAGAAGGCAAAGCGACCTCCATGATCGTAAAGATTATCAACCTCCAGCTCGTGAAACAGGTTTTGACGTCAGGGAGGCATGATCTAATCTGTTACCCTGAAGCGCAATAGCATAGTCCTGCCTGACATGCTGGGTTAACTATTCATACACTTGACCAGCGAATCGATGGAAACGCCGGGCGATTGACGACAGGGGCGAGGTCTGAGTTACGGCATCATGTATGAATCTTGGGATCCAAGCCTACGCTCAGCCTTTCAGCCTCGAGAAAGACAACGTTAAACATCATCATTACTTCCCGCTCGAGTCGACCACTGTTAATCCTCACGTATAATGTTTTGAGGCATGTAATTGCCACCATCTGCGACCCATCTTGCGACGCGCCATGATATATTCCGGAGGTATATCTTTTTGAGAGCTCTCCGGATAGCCTACTGGACGCCGCCTGGCCTTCTCCTAACCCAAACCTCTTGCCCATCGCCCAAGCCGCCCTCCCCAAGCCCAGATGTCCCCGGGACCCGCAGCTCGATGTCCCACAGTGGAAGCATCTGATTGCCACGATCTCCCTGACCGGTAGCAAGGTCAAACGACCATCCATGCCGAAAACACCGAATGCTCGCCCCAGAGTCTTCAATGTCGAGAATTCTGCTTTCCCGAAGTGGGAAAGCTGAGTGTGGGCATTTCTGTGACAGCGCTTTGTTTAGCATGAGGTTTGCAAGAAGGGGTCAGTGGTCTAGAACGCACATTATCAATGGCATATACGGACCCTTTATACCGGAACACAAGGACTTGCTCATCTAGAGTGGATCTGGTACTCTTTCCTCTATCCGGCTGTTCTGGCTTGGGAATACACAGAGTCATGCACCCGGGTCGGACTTGGGATCCGCTGCCTTGGTCCTGGCGAATATCTGGAAGCGATGAAACAGGGCCGACATAATGTCATTCTTCCAAAGGAGACGACTGACTTGAGGGCTCCATATTGTGTGCGCGCGCACGGTCTTGTCTTGACAAGGTGGGCTCGGGTATTTATGACCCGGTCGGCGAATGCATCGAAACCCGCTCGGAATCCGTCTTCCTCCACCGAAGGTTATACACATACGCAACTTCACTCTCGGCGACGACCGCTTCGCCATACGGCCAGGGTCTTGAATAAGGCAATGTTGTTATAATAATGTGGGTGCCGGACCACAGCCTCGTTGTGTGACTACACTCGAGGCGTCCGTCTCTGCACTTTCTAACTTCTTGCTTAGCAGATTCTAGAAACACGTTCCCTGCCCAGCGTTGATTACCATCCACGTTAAGAGGCTGACTTCGGTAATCACATATCAATGCTCCCATGCATCCTCCTACTAGTCGCGTTCACGTTCTACTGGCGTCATAGGAGGGTCATTGAGATGCACCGATATGAGCTCTCATCATACGCTCGCGAAATGCAAAGCCCACAAGTGCGAGACACTTCTATCTGTAGATGTCATTTCACCAATCATGGGAAGTCTCGATAAACTGGCCCCATTTGAAGACCAGCTCATCCTTTTGACAGCGGCTCATCTGGCTCGATGATGATGTGTCGAGCGAGGAAGCATTCCCAAAGGTGCTGCACCCATTCATGCTTCCAGGTTTCTCTATCCCCCCCCCTTGGTGACTTCTGCAAGTCGTGTCCAAGAGAACAGGTTCCGTGTGGCTTGTACGGAGAGATATTCGTTCGTGTCATTCAGTGCTTGTCGGATAATACAGACCACTCGATGTAGCCTTCCAAGTAGAGGGAGGTGCGGTCGGTATTCTCGAGGAACTCGGGGGATGCCTGGATAGACGGTGTCCTGTGCAAAAGGCGTTCAATATCGCTGTACAACCCTGGGATTTTGGGCTCCTTTTGCACGAAGAGAACTCGCCATATCAGCCTGGAGTAAACAAAGCTATTAAAAGACTAGAGAAAAGAGGGTTAAAGCGCGTCATACCCGTTCCAGCAGGGGAATAGCATCGTCGGCGGACAATTATCAAGAAATGGTTTGACAGAGAATCGGCCGGAGTGGGTTAGCCCCTGGCATACAATGTATATGCTGAGAAATCCAGAATCTGGAGAAGGTATGGTGGTGAAAAGGCGACAGCACGTGATGGAACATCACATGTTCTGCAGTCTTAAGATTTACTTCAAAATATTGAGGTAGTTACCGTAGAATAAAGTTCATCTAAGTTAATGTTTGTAGAATTCCTTTAGGACTCCCTTATGAGGAAATCACAAACTGTCCTTTAAATAGAACCCCTAGTATGAATATCAATTCATATATATATTGTGGGTAGCTCGTCCATTAATGAACTAGTTACCATCGGGGTACAAAAGGGATATTCAAAAGTGGTACGAGCTGGGATTGGCTCTAAGACCGTCTTACCATCCATGATATAAGCACTTGTTAAGGCGGACACTGGCCAATAAGGGTTCAGCCCCCGACTGCAGTGGCCTCGTCCGATGTGGCGCCCACCGGGTCGATCCGCTCGGATTCTAGCTCATCTGTTGGACTCGAACAGGGCAGGGTCAGTTCTACCTAAACAAGGGAAAATTCTCTTGCCCAATGGTAATGACACACGACCCAATTGCCGCGCCCCTCCGGGGCAAGACCGAACCGCCGGGGACAACAGCTGGGCAGCTGTAATCAAGTCCGATTAACTCCGCCGCAACCAACGCGTCTTAACTCCGCCCAGAGGATATAAAAAGTCCATCGAGCGATACTCTGTCTCGTCTTGATCTTCATCATTATCAGTTGCATCCTTAAATTGCTCTTCAACTAACATGACTACGGTCAAACCGTTGATCCTCATTACCGGTGCCAACCAGGGCTTAGGGTTCGCCGCCGCCACACAGCTCGTCAGCACTGCCAAATACCGCCTGCTCATCGCCGCGCGATCCCAGGAGAAAGCAGAGAGCGCCGTCGAAGAGCTCGGCGGCTCCGATGATCTAACCCCGGTGGTCGTCGACCTCGACAGCGACAAATCCATCGAGGCTGCCGCGGCGTTCGTACAAGAGCGGTTCGGATCCCTCGACATCCTGATCAACAACGCAGGGATCAATCGATCCTCCAACCCCAACGCCACGCTGCGTGAGAACTACCGCGCCGTCTTCGAAACCAACGTGTTTGGACCGGCCATCATGGTCGAGAACTTCCTCCCTCTCCTCCGCGCCTCGCAGTACCGCGACCGCCGCATCGTAAACGTCACCAGCGGCCTTGGCCAAATTGGGATGGCGTACTCGCCGACGTCAGAATATAGCGCCAAGGTCTGGGAACTGCCCGTCTACCGCGGGAGCAAGGCGGCGACCAACATCATCACCGCGGTCGATGCTGTGCGGCTCCGCGAGGAGGGCATCCTTGCCGTGGTGGTTGCACCGGGATATTGTCGGACGAACTTTGGGGGATATTCTGGGGTCAAGACACCTGAGGAAGGGGCAAAGCCGATTGTCCGCGCGGCTGTGGAGGGCTCTCCGGACGAGTTGTTTGGGAAGATTGTGGACGATGAGAATGTATATGAAGATTTTGGATGGTAGACAATAACGCAAAGGAGTGTCAATGATGGGACGGGTCCTTGGGGAATTTATAGACTTAAGGTGTATAGCTGAGCATGCGTTCCTTTTTTCTTGTGACTCAGTCAAGGAGTATGCAGTTCTCTCACGGGTATGAACTCATGGCCTTTTGTTGTTTCGGTCTAGCGGACCATCAAGCCCGGCTCTGCCATGATTCAATTGCCCACCGCGGCATCGACTAGTGAGTGGTTTGTTGGAGGGATTGGGCCACCGTTGGTCTGCTTTCTCAGTACGAAGATCCGGGTTCGCCCCAGTGCATCGTAGCCGAGATATGCCCCCTCCCAGTGTATGCTTCACGAATGTCATTGCCAAGCAGGAAATTGTCCCGGGTTAACGACGGACCTTATAGCATGTTCCGAGTGGCGCTTTGGTAATGATAGCCTCACCAAAGATGATTGAGACTGGATCTGATTACCACATTCTAGATGCCTGGAGCCACCATCTCACTAACGATATGACAGCTCAGTATCCCAAGGGGCTAGTCCTGCTATGCAGGATAACGCCTGTAGGCCTCGTTATGCTAAACTTGGGCCATCACCCCCGGGGAAATAAATCAGCCTGCTCATACATATCCCCGAACAAAGCACAATGAAAAAATCGAAAGACATTCCCGCCCCAACTACGGCCAAGGATATAGTGAGGAAGCAGAGTCATACGGCGTGCAGTTCTTTGGTGACACTATAGGTTTCTATTAACATCGTTACTTTTCTTTACTTAACCCTGGTCGCGCCTACCTACACCCCCAGCTTCGCACCATACCAGTTTCATTTGGCTCTGGACCGAAATACACTGCCACATTGTTACTACACAGAGCAGTCCACCCGTACTGCTATCCACATAACCACGCCCCTAATACAAGAAGCACTGATGTGCAAGTGGAACCTCGGTCGCAGCTTCAGCCGTGCAAACCACTCCGTCTGTCTTAACAGTCTACTCCATTGTTAGCACGCTTTTCCGCAGCAGTAGGCGGGTTCATGGAAAGGGAGGGAAGGCGGCCGCGGGGGCCGGGGGGGGACGCACAAAAGCTTCGGGGTCAACCTCCATCTTCGGCGTCGCATTATTGTATTTCATATCCAGTTTTGTCACCGTGCGTGTGTTCTTGACAATCTCAATGTGTTTCTTCAGATTGTAGGACGCGACAGAGCCGTTTTCGAGGCCTGCTTTGGAGACGAACATTATGCTGCTTGATGGGACGAAGGGCTGCCGGGACGGTTGGTTAGACTGGATTTTACAGGAAGGGGAAAGCCGGTCATTTGCTTACGGAGAACATTGGTCGTGCGATTATAGGTTGCACGGTGGAAATCCTGTGGTCGTTAATGTCTGCCTGCTCAGTTTGGGGTAGGGGAGGGAATGTCTCACGAAGCATTTGGATCGCCCTATAATCAGTTCGAGTTAGCCACGCCAGTATCTACCAAAGTAAAGAGGCAACGCACCATTTGAGCCGTGGCAATGAACCCCTTCTTAAGCACCATAAACGGCTTCGTCCCGAAACACGCCGGCTCCCAGATAACCAGGTCGGCCAATTTGCCGACCTCGACACTGCCCACAACATGACTGATTCCCTGCGCGAGCGCCGGATTAATCGTATACTTACTAATATACCGCTTGACGCGATGATTATCCGCGCCCGTGTGCTCATCCTCCGGCAGCCTGCCACGCTCAATCTTATTCTTATGCGCGAGGTTCCACGCGCGCGTAATCACCTCGCCACACCTCCCCATCGCCTGCGAATCCGACGACATCATACTAATCGCCCCCGTGTCATGTAGGATATCCTCCGCGGCAATCGTCTCCGAGCGGATCCGGCTGTCTGCAAAGGCGATGTCCTCGGGGATGCTCTTCGACAGGTGGTGGCAGGACATGACCATGTCGAGGTGCTCGTCGACTGTGTTGCAGGTATATGGCTTCGTTGGGTTCGTGCTGCTTGGGAGGACGTTCGAGTGCTCTACTAGTGAAATCATGTCGGGTGCGTGCCCGCCGCCTGCGCCTTCGATGTGGTACGCGTGTACGGTGCGGCCTTTGAATGCTGCGGCTGTGCGCTCGACGAAGCCGGACTCGTTGAGCGAGTCGCTGTGGATTTGGCACTGGATGTCGAATTCGTCGCAGACACTGGGATGGTTAGTGTCAGCTTCTCACTGGTATCACTCTGTGCGTTGTGTTGCGTGCTCGACCTACTTGAGACAGTTGTCGATGGCCGACGGGGTACAGCCCCAGTCCTCGTGCAGTTTCAGGCCGGCTACGCCGGCGTTGCACTGGTCGCGCAGCCCTGGTCCGCCCGTGTCGCTGCCTTTACCGATGACGCCGTAGTTGACGGGCAGGTGGTCTAGGGCCTGCATCATCTGTCGGATGTACGTCTTGCTCGGCGTGCAGTTCGCCGCGACGGTCGCCGTGCTGCAGGTGTCAGCTCGAGATCACAATACTGGACAATATTGTCAGTCTCACCTCGGCCCAGTACCCCCTCCAAACATGGTCGTGATCCCCGACGTGATCGCCTCGTCCGCCTGCTGCGGGCAGATGTAATGCACATGGGTATCGATCCCCCCCGCAGTAATAATCTTGCCCTCCGCAGCAATAACATCCGTATTCGACCCGATGACCAACGACGGATTCACATTATCCATCACATCCGGATTTCCAGCCTTGCCAATACCCACAATCACCCCATCCTTCACCCCGACATCCGCCTTGTAGATCCCACTCCAGTCAATAACCAGCGCATTCACCAGGACCAAATCCGCACATTCGCCATCCGCCCGCCCAGCAGCCTGTCCGATCCCATCACGCAGCGTCTTCCCACCGCCAAAGGTACATTCGTCCCCGTGCGCCGTAAAATCTCGCTCAATCGTGACCCACAGATCCGTAGACCCGAGCCGAATCGTGTCACCCAGGGTCGGGCCGTACATGGAAGCATACGACATGCGGTCCATGGTATACGGCTCGATCTCACCGGGGTCCGGATGGTCATCCTCCTGTTCGGGCGTGTGTCTGAATCCTTCCTCCTGCAGGCGCGCGAGGACCCGCGTCGTATGCGACAGGTCAATGGTCCCCGTGGCAATGCTGCTCCCGCCCTTGATCGTCTTCAGCCCGCTGATCTGCGCCAGCGTGACGGTTTTGGTCTCGCCGGGTTCGAAGCGCGAGGACATTCCTGAGGGGATGTCGAGGTGATATCCGTATGCTTTTATCCGGTCGAAATCGAGCTCCGGGTTTGATTCGATGAAGTGGAAGTGTGAGCCGACCTGGATAGTACAGGTCAGTAGCCGTAATAAGCAGAACGCAGAGTTCCTGGTCGCGAACTCCCTCCCCCCATACCTGAATCGGCCGATCGCCCTTATTCGTAACCCTCAGCCGCACCCGCTTCCGCCCCGGATTCAGCCCGATCTTCCCGTCACCCGGCACGACGGCCCCGGGCATTTTCGCGGACTCGTACTCGGACTCCGGATACGACGGGAAGAGATCCTGTGAGGGGATGGGCAGGAAACTGCCGTAAAGCGCGCGCTCGATATCGCCATCCTCGCTGCTGATCGGCTGGTCTACCGTGACGAGATGCGTGCCCGTCGTGAAGGTCCCTTCGACCTGTAGGACGGTGAGGATCCCCACGACCCCTGGGAGGACGTGGCGACGGCCGAGGATGTGTTTTCCGATGGACATCAGTTGTGAGACGGTGTGTTTGCCGTCGCGCATCATCTGGCTGCGGTGTAAGCGGGATTCGGGGCAAGAGGGGCCAGGGGTTACGTACTTCTTGCAAGACATTGGTGATCAGGGCCTGGGGTAGTTTTTAGCTTCGTATCTTATCTCTGACACCACAGGCAACGCACCGTGGCTTCCGCATAGTTCAGCCTCACCCCCCTTGCAAGCCGCTTCTGGGCGAGAGAGCCCGCCTGCGAAATGACGAGCTTATCCAGCTACGCGTGGTCAGCCGGAGTAGGTATATAGTGGAAGGATCTGATCCGCGTACCTCTCGTGCAACCAGCTGCATTGCGGCGTGATCGGGGCCTTTTCGTCCAGTAAGTGCGAATAGCGCCTGTTACCGCGAGAAGAATATTAAATAGTCGTGTAGTGAAGGACTGTTGAATTTGCTTCCAAGTTCGCCGAAGGGCCTCGCAGGACCCACCGGTTGTCCAGGAACGTGGGGCGCTGCCGGTGACGTCGACGACTTGTAACCATCTTCACCTTCGCCGACGAATCAAACCGTCTGTTTGCCGCCGGCGAACCTGCTTGAACTCTGCAAGTTTTTCTGAATACTCCTCGTAGGCGTAGGGCTGGGCTTGTTTCGGCGAATATTGGTCCCTCGTTGCCTCCCTCTATCTTGTACAGAATGGATCGGGAACCTGCGACATTCCTCACCAGCCATAAGAACAGACACCCCCCTCCACACCCAGCCCGAGCGAGGGAATAACCCATCCTCTCAATCACGGCCATCCCTACTACCGTACCATCATGTCACCAGAAGAACCCCCCCGCCAACCCCAACTCGGAACCGGCCGCATCGAAGTGCACGCCTTCGCGGGCTCAACCACCATCTCAACCCTCTCCTCCACATACCCGCTCAAACTGGTCTCCCCCCCCTGCAAACCCACCAACCGCGCCGCCCTCGCCTTCACAATGAGCTACGGCGGCGGCCTCGTCGCCGGCGACAGCGTCTCCCTAAGCGTAACCCTGCAGCGCAACGCGCGCCTCGGCCTCCTCACGCAGGGAAGCACGAAAGTGTACAAAACACCCAGCAAGGACGTCCTCCGGGCGCGGCAGAGCCTTACGGCGAGCGTCGACGAGGGCGCTGCGCTCCTCCTCCTCCCTGACCCCGTCCAGCCGTTCCGCGATAGTGCGTATGACCAGCGGCAGGTGTTTTGCCTGCGGCCTGGGGCCAGTGTGCTGGTGCTCGATTGGGTGTGTGCGGGGCGCGCGGCGCGGGGCGAGGAGTGGGTGTTTTCAGAGTATCGGAGTCGGAATGAGGTTTGGGGCGTTAGCGGGGAGGAGGGTAAGGGCGGGGGCAGGAGGGTGTTGGTTCTGAGGGACAATCTCGTGCTGACCGATGCGTTGTCGCCGTCGCCGGCACCGTCACCAGCTGGATCATCGGACTTCCGTGACGAGATGGATGGCCTCGGTGTTTTTGGTAGCATGGTTCTCCGCGGCCCACTGTTTACTGAACTGGGTGAGTTCTTTCTAGCCGAGTTCGCGCGGCTTCCGCGAATCGGGCCAAACGGCCGAGGTGTAGGGAGCGCGGAGGGTGGGCCTCGCCTCGATACGGGTATCAAGGCGTGGACGGCTGCATCCATACGCGGCTGCGTGATGGTCAAATTTGGCGCGGGCGAGGTCGACGCTGCGAAGCGGTGGTTGAGGGAGATGCTTGTGAGGGAGGGGACCGTCGAGAGGGAGTTTGGGGCTAAGGCGTTGCTGTGCTTGCAATGATGGGCCGGTAATATTGGGCTGCAACATCCGGGTGCACGAGCCTTGCGGTGTTAATATAGCAGTCCTAAGTGGCCTTTGAAATTGATCTGGGCTTCGGGAGCGTTTGGGGCCGGTGCAGTCAGTGGCTTTGGTGTTTATATGTCCAGTGACGACGGTCAGTTTGGCGATATGACAATACCCGATAGAATTGCATAGTTTGACCCACGAACCTATCCAACGACGAAATGGAACATTGATAACGGGCAGGAAGTCCATACGGGTAGAGATCAATGATCAAACTATACATGCCGTGCTCAGTGCGTCTGATGGAGACGCAGACGGCATCTGTCCTTAGCTACCACCATCTGATAGTTTGCGTTTTTGGATGGGCGGGGGATGGGAACATCGTTTGCAAGCTCAAGGACCTAAGAAATCTAAATACACCAAACCCTACACAATGGCCCACTGTGCACACTCCACAACATGCTCTCCGGGACCACAGCATTCTTGACCATACGCAGCGTCTCGTAATAATCCCCGCTGCCACTCCGGATCATACGAATCCCCGCTGTTAAGGTACCCCCACGTCCCCGGCGCGAGCTCCCCCAGCACTCAGCCCACTCCTTTCCGGACCGACTCGAACACCGCCCTTTCTTTCTCTAATGTCGCATCGTCGGGGGAGGTGGTTTCTGTAAAGAATGGCAGGCTTGTTGAGCGCCAGATGACGGGAGTGATGTGCGGTTAAAAAGGAACGATGAGGGGCGGAGACGGATTTTACATTGCCAGATGGGCCAGGAAGCCTGTGGCGCTCTCGGAGACGGTCTGCAGCGTGGATGCTAGGGAGGGTTGTTCTGGCAGAGAGGACTCCCATCTGGTGCCAGTTGTGGGGCTGTTTGTCAGGCTACAGGGCGAAGGGTTGTTCACTAGGACAGACTGGCTCTAGCACTGGAACCAGTGCGGGAAGATCAAGCTGGATGTGCATGCGGCCGCCGCAGACTGGGAATCGAGATACGCCAGGAGCGGCGCACTCGGCCTCACGGGAGCGATTGGCCTCGACGGCGGACTCGGACGCGGTATTCAACAAGGTCGTGTTCCAACACAGGCTGCGTCGAGGGACGAGCGGAGCCGCTCCAAAAGACGCTCCCCGCGAAGCCCTATCATTTCAGTTCAGGAATCAGAGCGTACACGCCAGAAACCGTATCCCCGAACACAGCACCATCGTCCTACTGATCTGCGGTTGATACCAGCTCCAACCGATGCGCAACAGGACTTAGCGACGGGCACGCGCTCATCGTGATCTGACCCGAAGGGTGCCCCCGCCGGCTCCATGGGCTGTCGTAAATCACTGATACGTCGGCGGGGACCGATTGCAGGACCTCCAGAGTCGAGACGGATGGTTTTTGCCCACTTTCTTTTCTGGCACGTTGGCGATGCCCAGTGCCTTGGGAGCTGAAACGGAAAGTCCGCTTAGCGAGTCGATGGAACCGCTACCCTCCTTCGCAGCCGTGTCCTCTCTGAATCAGTCGGCTGCTTCCCGCAATACGTCAGGCTGCAGGTTTTTGGACTACAATAGTACAGGATCCTCCCTTGTGAAAAATGAGTACGAGGCAGTCTCCTCGCTTTGGGGAGGAGATGCTGACTGCCCAGAGCGGACAGCATTTGGTTCAAAAGCTCCCCCTCAAGTACTGGTTAGAACGAAGCACTAAGGATCGGAAAAGAACAATTGGAAATACCGGCTGAAGGAGAAAACGCATCGAAACTATGTGAAAAGAACCGCCGGAGTACATACATATGGTACTAACGACGGGAATAGGAATCCACAGACAAACGCTTTAGGGAGGACACTGAATCCAGCGCGCTACGCCACAGGCTCATATAACCGGCCATGCGAATCCCAAATCGTCCCATCAAGCGCGTGCTCTCGGATCCAAACCTCGACGCGGTCCGTCGGATCATAGGGCACGGGAGGTACGTCCACATACCGGATTTCGGGCTGCGGTGTCCGCTCCGAAACGCGATCCGCAAGGGTCGTTATCAGTCGCCCCAGGAAGCTCTGCCCAAACCCCGGCGTATCGTTACGAGACCTCCAATCGAACCGCCGAGCCGGCCGGCGCGCATTGCGGAGAACCGTCATTCGACGCAGACCCAGCCTGTCCCAGGATACGCGCTGCGCCAGGTCATCAGGTAGCGGATCGTCCCACCCCCTGGGCTTAGCGATAACCAGGTGTGTGAGGTGCGGACAGCGGAGGAGTGCCTCGACGGATTTCGCATCAATGTACGGGGAAGACAGCGACAGGCGACGCAGCTGCGGCCACGTCGACCACGCTACGTACTGGTAGTCGGGTTCCTCTTGCGGGACGTCGAGGGGCAGATCATCGGAGACGGAGACGAACTCTTCGATGGCGCGCAGCCGACGGAAGGCGCGTCCGAGGATGATGGTCGGTTGGCCGTCGCCACCTTCTGGGTAGAAGCCGCGCCAGGGGAAGTCGAGGACGAGTCGGCGGAGTGAACCCGCCAGCATCGAGAAGGTCACGTCGATTTCTCCCGCCGAGGCCTCGGTTACCTGGTTGCGGTGGGTGAACGGGGCCAGGTACATTTCTCTGCCATGTGTGCGATGATGGGCGCCGCAGTCGAGTAGGCAGCCTTCGGTCGCGATGTTAAACCTTCTTAGTGCCGTCTGCGAGTTCAGGTGCATACAGCAGGTCAAAAGGAGTTCGTGGGCTTTGTAATGAGTGATTCGACATGCGAGAGCGAGATTGAGCAGTGTGCGAGTCAGCGCATGGTCGCGGGGAACCAGTGATCCTTCTGAAGGTACCAAGAGGTCGATTATTTTCCAGATCAACTCAATAGGAAGCGGTGGCTGAGATGTGGGCCGAGCTGGATTTACCGAGAGAACCGTCACCATTATGATGCTATACCCCGTCTGTTCAGTGCGTGTGGTGCGATTGACCCCGCGTTCACCTCGTTCCCAGCAGGCATCATATGACGGCCGTCCTAGCTTGCTTGGGTATTCGGCGCTGGCGTGAACGGTTTACGAGGCGCCAACCAAAACAAAGGCCATCTGCCTGTTGGACAATGCTTCAGTGGGCAACTGGTCCGGGACAAGGAATCAAGGTATATCAGGCATTCAGATCACCCGCTATGAACCATGTGATACAAGCCAAAGGTGCGCCCCGGCGAAGCTATCCACACTAAGGTATCAGTTATAATATTAGGGTACCCAAGACCCGGCATGCGCCTCTCCTCTTGCGGACTTGATGTGTTGATACAATCGCGGATAAAGATGCTAGATAGTCGGAATGGCTAGCGTTCGCATCGTTACCATAATATCGCACAGCTATGCGCAGATCACTGAGTGCCTTAAGCACGACCATCCCACAGTGTGGCTCAGTTCCCTATAGACGACCCTCCCTATAAGGCGCGCTGTAGTGCCGCAGACGGCGAACAATGCAGCGGTCGTGGACCAGGCCAGCCACCACCATTCGATCTCAAGCTGCCCGAAACAGGCATGGAACTGGGCTTATAGAGCCTCATGGGTCGCAACCTTGTAGAGGATCTAGCCATACTGATACCGCTCTTTGCATCCACTAAGATGAACTGGCGCTGGCCTTTCGGAGACTCTTGCCGTATCAACCGGTCAAGAATAACAGTGCGCTACTGAGTGTCCACGACGTTTCCTACGCAATCAGTCGGAGATACTGCCGGAACAAAATAACGTAAGCGCACTCTTGTCGAAAGAAGAAAGACCGTCTATGACAGGCAACGTATCCAAGGTGACCTTGGTAAACCCTGGTTTCAGCGCCGGTGCAACCACAGCCGTGTTCCATCTGCAATGCACTGCAATTGAGTTGATCAGAGCAAGCTTCGATGAGACGTAAGCTTAGAGGCGAGGCTGGATTGCTGCAAGGGAAGCGATAGCCATCGTAAAGGCAAGGATAATCGCATGCGACGAGAGGATGGCCGGTTGGGTGACTTTTCCACGGACTATGGAGCCTGTGGCACGTATCCGTCATAGCAATAGGTCAAATGCCTGTCGCTACGTGACCGAAGACCGGGAATATAAGACTGACATAAATAGACGTGAGCCAAACCTACCCCGTCACTCCTCAAGATCGAGTCCGGGCCGCGAACCGCATACATCCTAGATAGAAGGTCTGCACAATAGATAAGAAACACCCCACTGTCAAGCAAAAGCAACGAGGCGTCGGATACCCGCTTCATCAGCAACATCACCTGACTGAACACCTGTACCGCAGGACAGCGCATCTCGAGTGTCCAAGCCTGCTTGTGTAACGTCCACGGAGGATAATCCTTGTCACACCAGTATGACCAACGGAAAGGGCGTTGCGCCACCAATCCTATCGTATCTTGGAAGTCCGCGAGTGTCAGATTGCAGTTGTCAGCCATCTGCAACTCTTGGATGAGGTGAGAGGAGCAAGTGCGATGGAGGTTGTGCTCTGCGCTTCCACGGCCCCTGTGAGGATGACCATTTTGCTTGTGGCGCTGGGTTCCGGCACATTGGGGAGATGCCAGTCTTAAGTATGGTGGGCAGTCAATTTCGTAGCGCTTCTGTCTCAGGGACTCGGATGGAGAGGAATTGAGATTGGTTCATGTTGGTGTAATTGATGTGCAACGGAGTGGGCTTGAGATAAAGATGATGTGGATGAATTCGTCGCACGACCAACGCAGTGTTTCTCCATTGCGTGATTCCCATTCGCTGATATAACGAGCGAATCTGACATGCATCAACGACCGGTTGCTCACTTGTCAGACACCCAATGAGCAGACCCCGGAGACCCCGGGTAGGATCCAGATAACAAGTTCACGGCCACGCTGCTTAGCGGCTGATCCAGTCTGAATGAGAATCAGACACCCCATAAGTGGGTGAAAAGCCCGCGTTCGTTGAGCCACCAGCGGCAGAGATGGATAACCTTTTGAAGGTTCCCAGCGGTCGACACACACCACAATGCACGATGGACTCCCGCACGGCGGCCTCTCCACACAACCGGGGCGAGCATCATTTATTGTCACTGCCATTTCCATGGTCCTGGTCACGCTCAGTCTTGTGCTTCGCCTCTGGGCTAAATTTCTACGGCGCCGCAGGTTCATGACACACGACTATCTTTACTTCGCAAGCTACGTCCTGGCGATGGGATATTCGGCTCTGTTCCTGTACGGAATCTATCCCAATGTCATTGGCATGCATCAGGAGGATGCAGTTCGCCTGTACCCAGACAGGCTGGTGCGGACGCTTAAGGTCTGTGCCTTGGTCATTCAACTTGCCACAGATAAACTAGGCTAACAAGGCAACCAACCAACTGCATCAATCCAGATCGTCGCCTCGAGCACCTTCATCTGGGCAACAGCCACAACGCTCGTTAAACTCTCCCTCCTAAGCCTCTACCTGCACGTCTTCAAATCAGAGCTCATCTTCCGCATTCTCGCCTACATCGTCGCAATCCTCTGCGTCATGTTCACCATCGCCGTGACCATCCTCGGCGCCCTCTTCTGTCGGCCCTTCGCCTACAACTGGGACCGCTCTATCGAGGGCGGCCGCTGCATCGACAGCCCCAAGTTCCAGCTCTCCACCGCCGTCGTGAACATCATCCTCGACTTCTTCGTCGTCCTCCTCCCGCTCCCCGTCCTCTGGAGCTTGCATATGTCCTGGAAGAGGAAGGTTATGCTCAGTGGGATTTTCAGTTTGGGGTTGTGGTGTGTGTGTCCTCTCCCACCCTTACCATCCGAATCATCTATCTACACGGCAATGCTTCTCGACAGCCACAGAGCTATTCCGCCAAATATGCTACCTAACCTCCTTACTAACATCCACCGGCAGCATCTGCGCAATGAACCTAACACGCACAATAATCGTCGTAAACCAGAACCTGTCGGACGTAACGCACGAGATCGCGCGCGTCGGCCTGTTCTCCGTCCTCGAGGTCAACGTCGGCATGATCTGCGCTGCGCTCCCGACCTGTGGCCCGTTGTTCTTCGCGGACTCTGCTCGGCGGAGGAGGAGTTCTGCTGCTGGTGATGGGTCCGGGTCTTCTTCCGGGAAGGTTAATTCGTTTGTGAGGATGCGGGTGGCGGGGGTAGGAGCCTGGGGCGCTGGCGCCCGAGAGGCGGGGCTGTCTACGTTGGATGAGAGTCGGATTGAGGATGGGGATGAAGATGGCGATTGCTCCGGGGACGTGGTGCCCTTGACGCGTGTTGGAATTGGGACGAGAGGTGCTCCCGCAGATGATGGTGAGGGGGGATGGACGCGGCCGGCGAATGGGAATGCGAATGGGACTGCGAATGGCGCTGGGATCCATGTTGTGACGGATATACGAGTTCAAAACACCTCGCGCCGCTTGGGGTTGTGAAGTTCTGGCGAGCGGTCTCATGGCCCTAGGATCAGGCAATGGAGCCTCTGTTGGCTGGTGAGCTATATATAGATAGGCATGTTTGCCATGAAGCTCTTCCATCTCTACTTCTACCGCTACGGCTTGTTCAGGAAAAGCTCCAAAGCAGCATATCACCGGATTCTCCTTCCAAGTTACGCGATCTACCTGCTCTATATAGTATCCCCAACGACAAATCCTCTAACCGACATAACTGCCCATTCACATCCTCCAGCCATCAATCACTGCCCACACAGGTCCAGCAGGAGGATATGACCGGGACCATGCATATTCCTGATGGCAGCGAACGACGACAACCTCAGCGGTCAGCCAGCGCCCAGATTAGCAGCCACAGTAGAGGACTGACTACTGTCCAGAAACCGAGCCATTCCCTGGCGCATTGCAGCATGCACATAGCACCGGCTTGCCAACCCTCAACAGCGATCAGCGGCCAACCCTCAATCCATACCGTGCGGCGGAAAGATTTCGCCGAGGCACCTTTAAGTAACCCTCAACAGGGATGGGACTCAGCCACTGGGCCCAGCGTGGAGGAACGAATTGACGCCTGGATCAGGCACTCGCCCGCCGCCGAGGCCTGAGATTAGCGCTGTCGTGGCCGCGGTATTGTCGAGCCCTGACCGTTCGCCATATCCTGCGACCTCTTTCGGTATGAGATACGCCTTCCCACTAGGTGGAAGATCAAGGAGTGTTATTTATGTCTAAGGGAGGCCATCACCTTCTTTGTACTTCATTAATGCACTTTTATAAACGCATATTTCAGTGGAACCCACTAGTTACAAGCCAACGCCGTACATTCCACTCGTCGCTACGAGGTGCCTGTCTCTTATAGCACAGAGTCAAGGAGGGACATTTGCCGCACAGTAAGAAAAGAAGTCTCAGTATGAACCCGAGCACCTACTTTGATTGTCTACCAACTGGCTAACTCACGATGAACGCACAGACACCCTCGCCCCCTTAACAAACTCAACAGCCCTATCCATAACAGCCCCCTGCACCTCTTCAAACCCCGTAAAGGGCGCCGTCTCAAACGTAACATGCGCCGCATGGTCAATCTCCACAAACTCAACCTTACACCCTCTCTCCTTAAGATTGTCCACAAACGCGCAGTTCGAATCATACAGCACTTCGGCCGTACTCGCTTGGATGAAGATCGGCACGTCCGTGGCAAACTCCCTCCCCAGCGGACTAATGTACGGGTACAGCGCATGGTCCGAATCCCACCCATCCGGGACATACGCGCGCACGCCCCAGTTGCCCAGATCGCCGAAGATGAAGTCCGTGCTGGCGTTTCGGCTCTGGTCGGTTACATGGCCTGGCGTGTCGAGGTCTACCCAGGGGGCCCAGAGGAGGGCTGCGCGGGGGGAGGGGAGAGGGCGCTGGGTGTTTGCCTCACTTTCGGCATCCTGTGTGTGGTGCAGGTAGCGGAGGAGCGCGAGGGCGAGATTCCCGCCCGCCGAGTCGCCGGATAGAATGATGTTCTCGGGCTGTACCTTGAGTGTGTAGAGGAGGTATGTGTACGCCGTGACGGCATCCTGCAGGGCCGCTGGGAAGGCCCTCGTTGGATCGCGGACATCCGAGAGCCGATACTGGGGTGCCAGCACCGGACACTTGAGTCGCTTGCTCAGATCCGGGGCGCCCCAACCGACCTCTGAGGGCCGCGCGCCCCCGAGCACGAATGCGCCGCCGTGGAAGTGGAGGACGACCAGGTCGGGGATCTTGTCTGCCGGCGGCGGGGCCTCGTACCAGAAGCCTGCGATCGGCGCAGGGCGGATGGCGGGGTTAATCTGGAGGATGCCGGTGTAGGTGCTATCGGAGTGCTCGATTTGGGCGGGATCGAGGAGCACGAAGCGGTTCTTGTCCCGGCCGGGCTGGAGAGATTTCGGTGTCCGGTATTCGACGGTCGTGGCGAAGCGGAACCAGAGGTAGATGATCCTGGCGGTGATGGCCTGTCGGAAGGTGCGTTTAGGACGCGTCGCTGAGGGCAGGTAATAGAGGGCGAGTCCGAGCAGCCGGATGGGCAGGACTGCGATGAAGCATGTTGTGTAGAGGAACTTGAACGGATGGCGCGTGAACAGTGGGCGTTGCACAGGCATGTTGAGATGGGGAGATGTGGGGATATCCAGAGTGTGTTAGAGGGGAATCATCGTGAGGGTGTGGGCGGCATTTAATCAAAATGCCTCCTCGCGAGGCCGTCGAGAGCAACAGTCGCATCCACCATGCAACATGGTGCTGCCTCGGTTCATCCATCGTGAAGACGAACGAGCCTGTCAGCGATGCGCCTTGTCGGCGAAGACCCACCAGCACGCTGGGCAACCACTCAAGGTCAGGTACACCATCTCCACCAACAATGAACAGAGCCTCCCAACGGGGGCTGAAATGCTGAACCCCCAACCATGTGGGCCGTGGATGGACCAGCGCAGCCTCCGAATGGGCCGGGCCTGTCCGGATCCTCAGCCACATGTGTCTGTCGCTCCACTACACGCTGCTGACTGGCTGCATCGTTTATGCTGCTGGTCTTGTGGAGCTTGTTGGGCGGGGCCTCCTGGCAGGGCTGAGCAGTGAAATGGTCCAAATTTACCACTGCATCTTGTCAACAAAGACTGGCACTAACCGTTGGCAATTTCTCGCCGGGTATATTAAGCACTCAAGTCGCAATTGAAATTGAAGATCATCAACATTCCATCACTCCATCTCCTCCCCATCTCCCAGTCAATTACACAACATCTTCTCTGCTCAAGCAGTCAACCTTCCCTCGAATCCCACAACACTCAAAATGCGCTCCAACACCCTGCTCCTCAGCTTCGGCCTCCTCACCGGTGCCATTGCCGCCGACAAGGTCGTGACCATGTACATCCCAGACGGTGATGACAGCCAAGCTCTCGCCGGCAAAATCATTGGATCGGTACGTACTCGGCTGCGCGATTATCATTGCACACAGTCCCTGCACAAGGACCCAACTAACACCTCTAGGCCTCCGACACTACAACATACCAAATCACATGCGCCGACTCCGTCACAACCAGCTGCGACGTCCCCGCCGGGGCAACCGTCATTCAGGGCCCATCCACCGCCAACCTGCTCGCTGTAGAGTCCGGACAGTAAGTTACCCCAACATAGTTACATATATGAATCGTTGTAAATGCAATAGCTAACACAATCCAGCACCGCAACCCTCGACTGCACACACAACGACAAGATCGCTACATGCTCGCAGGGCTACGACGGCGAGTGGCTCGAAACCACTACCGAGACCGTGACCTCGTACAAGGTGACCATCACCGCGACCGAGACCGGATCGTCCTCGACGCCGGCTTCTGCGTCTGCTTCGGCTACCTCGACCACGACCACTGAGAGCGCCAGTTCCTCGACCGCGGACGCGGACTCGACCGGGGCGGACGCCACGACTACCGGCGCTGATGCCCAAGAAACGGATGATGGCGATAACGGCGCTGTGAGACTTGCGTCGGGTGTTGGGCTCGGCGCGGCGCTTATGGCTGTTGGCGCTGCTGCTGTTGCGCTGTTCTAGGCGTTGACTTAGTCTAGTGGCGCGGCTAGATTGTGATTGTTATTAAGCATGCATGTTGTTAGCTGTATAGATACATAGAGCATGGAGTTAATGAGCAATCGTTGTTTCTCGGGTGAATACCGCGGCTGTTAGACGGAATGTCTGCCTCTGCTAGTCGATAACACTTAGCACGATGTATTCCAGCATCCGCCGTACTATTATATGGCATAGCAACAAATGCGGTCTGTATTTACTGAGATAACCGGTCGAAACAAAGCATCCTCGAAGCTCTTCAGTGCCATTCCACCCCTCTCGCGGAATCCAGCATGAACCGCCTCGTCTCTTTCTACGTGAGAACAGGAGTGACCACCCCGCTGACGACTCTGTCGAACCCGAATGCTATTAGGCCTACTGTCACCAGCGCGCAGTGAAGGAGCACCTGAGAGTTGTGTTTTGCCGGTCGCCACATGGCCGGCACGGTGGATGTGTCCGTCTCCTCTGCAATTCCGACCTGCAGCTTCGGGTTAATGCAATAGCGAAAGAGCAGGGGGGCAACTACCGCGCCTGGATGTGGTGTTGTGGAGATTTACTCGGTTTTGGGAGAGATTATGATGGCGGGCGGAGTATGCAGATGCCCCATGAAGGATTGTGCGAGCATTGAATCTACAGAACACGAAATAGCATGAAGGCATAACACCTGGACAGAGAGGTCGTCCTTCCGACGGTATCATTTGTAGGCAGTCTGCAAAAGTCCATGGGCGGGACCAGGCTAAACCTACGGCCCGGGGGGGCTCAGATGGTAAACCAACTCAAAAACTGTAGTCCATCTGCCGAAAACATTCCCCCGCCCAATTTATATCCAAGCGACCGGGTATGGCAGGTGACTACAGGTGTACGCGCTTTCCCGCACTGACGCCGTTCAGGCGCTGATATCCTTTAGTATGAGATCCGTGATAGCGAGTAGACTCTCCTCCTCGAGTTTCCGGCCGACCAGCTGCAGATTCACTGGCATGCCATGGATAGCGTCCGCAGAATCTATCTCCGTCAGTCATTTAACATAATGCAAGGTAGGGTGGGGCGCCGTACAATCCTTCTGAATCTGCGCATCCAAGTCGCCGAACGGATGGTGATCGACGTACGCCGTGTCGACATCCTTATCGGACAGTACACCACAGGGAAACGAAACCGCTGGATAGTCCAGCAGATTAAATACACATGTATACCCAGAATAAGCGAACTTTGTGTTCTCAACGCCGCTATATGGCGTCACCGGACCTATAGAGCGTGTCAGTAAAAGCAGTTGACGATATAGAGGGTGAGGGTCCGTACACAACAGAACATCGATACCAGCCTCGTTCCACCGGTCCAAGTATGCTTTGGCAAGGGCGTTGCGGGCCCGATGTACCTGCCATAAATCGTACACGCTTAGCTCTTTCGCGTTTTCCCACATTTGCATTTCTGGTCGAAGTGGCTCCCCGGTTGGTTCGAGCAGCGCTCTTACAGATCTCCCACCGTCTGCTAGAAAGAGTTGCTGTAGTATGCCGAGCATGTCCATGTGTCCCTTTGATTTCCACGGGACGATCTCGTGGCCAGCTGCCTTTAACCTCCGGACAGTCTCCTCGAGCGCACGAGCAACGGGAGGCGTTGGCTTAACGACTCCGTCATTCCAGAGCACACCAATCTTGAGCCGCCGTTTGAGCTCCACGGGCTGCCGCCAGAGGATGGGGAGACACTTTGGGTCATACAACCATGGCTTTTGGTCGATGATTATTTGGGAACACAGGGTAATTTCCTCTAGAGTACTGGCGATGGGTCCAATCACCCCGTTCACGGATTCCTGGCCCTCGAGACAGGCGCGTGCGAGGCCATTGGGGAGGCGTCCGCAAGAGGGCCTTAGAGCGAAGAGGCCAGTACAGGCAGCCGGTATGCGAAGCGAGCCGCCTAGCACAGCGATTAGATTTTGGCCTTGCGATACTGGAGGAATTATTGACGTTGACACAGTACATACCGATATCACTCCCGATTCCAATCCGACTCCCCCCAAATGCAATCAAGGCAGCTTCGCCGCCACTCGAACCCCCTGTAGTGAGATTGCGATTCTGTGGGTTGACCGTTCGACCAAATGTATTATTCACAGACTCTGTAATCATCATCGCCGTTGACACGTTGGTCTTGCAGTAGAGTACCGCGCCAGCCTCGAGGAGGAGATCGACAACAACGCTGCTCTGACTCGCAGGTTTATCGACTAAGGATGTGAATCCAATCGTAGTATCGAACCCGACCACGTTCAGATTATCCTTGATGGAGATAGGCAGGCCATGGAACGGCCCCTTAGTTTTCCCCGTTTCGCGGAAGTAGGCATCAAGCTCCTGTGCGCGCGAGATGGCCCTGTCGAAGAATATCTCGGTCAGGCAATTTGTCTGTGTTGCGATTAGTAAAGTCTACCTCTGCCTGTTTGGAGAGATCACGTACCAGCTGTTGAGCCGCAGCCGCAGCCTTGCAAAACGCCCTCGTCACTTCCTCCGATGTCCATACTCCGGACGATAGGTTGGATAGGATTCTCGTCGCAGTTGTCGACGTAATCTCCCGTTCTTCCCTCGTGAAGAATGCAGACGTTCTATAGAAATTGACCACATCGGCCTGATCATCCCGGGGCAAGATGTCTGCAGGTATCACCCATTCAGCGGGAATTGAATCCTTGCGCGCCTGGCATTTGCGTGTAGCAACTGATTCCCAGCTCATTGTAAGATATAGTCGCCGACGGAGTTCTGTTGTCTTTGATGTCGAGAGAAAAGCCAACGGTGCACACTTTTGTATGTCGCTCCGTGGGAGGCCACTCACTACCAGCCACCAGTGTCGCCTAATGGATTGCAAAATCAAATCGGAGTCCGCCGACACGAAGGACAGACTGCGACTAGATTGCGCAATTGATAACGTATCTGAGGAATTATGGTGCGTGGTGATCTGTGAATTTCCCGACCGTATCAACTCTAGAAACTGATAGCGACTTTTGGATGACGCGTGGCATCAAATCCCCTGATTTCCCCCCGATATTCGTCCCGCCTGTCAAAAGTGCTAGCCCATAGCTATCTTCGCGCCGGTATCAAAGTCGGCCAAAGGTGGTAAGAGGCCCCGTGAAGAGAGTTTCGCCGTCCAGGTCCAGCGTGCAGTACGCCCACCGTAAGATGCGACACACGGATCGTTGATAGAACGTTCGTCAAATTAGAGGTTTGTACTACATAATCCCAAGTTCGCGTATGTCTACGATGACGGTTGCTTCAGCACACCATAGTACAGAAATATAAGCAAATGAGTTGTATACAACTATGCCCATCGTCAAGGCGCCTAGCCTATACGAGGACGCAATTAGATTACCACAAGCAACGCGATAGCTCTAAAAGCCCACCGCAAGATAAAAACAAGGCCATTACAAGTAATAGCGAAACGACGGATTCTCCCAATCAGTCTCATCCTTATCAAGCGCAACGACCTCCTCAGCCTCAATCGCCTCACGGGACTCGGGATCTATCTTGACCCCCTGCTGGCGGTCCCGATACTGGTTCTGGAACTGGAGCATCTGGCGTAGGGCGAGGATAGCCACCAGGGCGATGGCGAGCGAAATCATAATCCCGAGCCAGGCGCTCTAGTCATGATTAGATTATTTTCGTGGGATAAAGTAGGTGGGATCGCGCAGGGGCACTCACTTCATAATTTGGCGCTTCACCGGGGAAGAAGAGGAAGGGGCCTGTGATATTGCCCGCGCAATTCCCCATGAACATCACTGCGTTGACCGTCGTTCTCTTGGTATATCCGGCCACGTTGGAGGCAATTATGCTCATGATGATGGGGACACCAGCGGAATATGCGGGGAATAGCCACATCCCAGCGAGTCGAGCCACCTTCTTGCTAGGATCAATCTGGGAGACCATGATGCTCCCCGCCAGGCTGATCAGTGAGAGGACAGCAGCGGTAATACAGCGAGATTTCCGGACTTTGGACGTGACGATTGTCGCCAGCGCTACCCAGATAAAGGTAAAGACGGATATGGGGAGGGAAACGAGGATGGTTTGGAAGGTGGAATATCCGAAGCCGGAGACGACGAGGCCGCCGAACTGCAGAGAAGCCGGAATGGTCAGTGATTATATGCCAGGCCCGGAATTGGGATTCATACGCTTGTGATACCGCCGTTTGGTATGCAAGAGCCCATTGCGTACACGAAGATTAGCCAGGTCTTCGGGTCTATCAGCGCTTCGACACATTGGCTTCTTGACCACGTGTGCAACACTGCAGTGTGCGACTCCTGCTGGGCTCGCTTGTAGATGAACTCGCCTTCCTCCGCGGAAAGGAAACGGGCGCTTTGAGGGGTGTCCGGGAGGTAAATATAGAACACAATCCCGTAAGCAAAGGTGAGGATTCCGAATATGATAAAGATCCACTATACGGTGTCAGCCTCTCCTCAACAAGACAAATTCCATACTAGTATGGGTCTGAGGCGCTTCGCAACGTACTCTCCACGGATCGATTCCGTTGTTGATATGCCCGATCCCGTACGTTAATAGGGAGCCGAATATAGATGCAATGCTATTTCCTGCAAACCAGATTCCGTGTCGTGACGCGTGCTCGGAGCGCTTATACCAGAGCCCGGTGACGAGGGACAGCCCAGGGCTGATTGTGCTTTCCAGTGCCCCGAGTAAGACACGGACGCTAGTTATACCGGCGAAGTTGGCAGTTGCGCCGTGGCATGCCAGGACGACAGCCCATGTAATACTAGGAAAAGCTTTGTCAGCGCTGAAGAGGTTTGACGGAAGGAGTTCCTCTGCCTACAAGGAAATGGAGAGGAATTTGCCAATTGGAAACTTGACGAAGCATAAAGAGACCGGGTAAGAGGCCACCAGGAAACCAAAGTAGAATGCACTGGAGGCCCAGGAATACTGGTCCCCAACGAGGTGCTATGTATTGTCGTCAGCGATGACAACTTCGCAGGGTCAAACTCTTCCTACCAGGGACTGCTGAATTCCGAAGATGGCAGTATTTCCTAAAGCAGACTTGTCGAGGTACTGGAGCATGTAGGCAACGAACATGACAGGAAGGATGCTAAACAATGCAGATTAGCTGGGGTCGGGCCTAAGAGTAGCAAGGAATGGCTCATACTGCCAGTCAACTCTGCGCATCAACGCCTTCTCATCCGGATACTGAAGGGCTGCCTCGGTCGATGATAGCTCACTCAGGTCCTTCTGCTCTCTCTCAGGTCTGTCCATCTTGAGTTGATGCTGTCCTTATGCCCTTGGTCGACTTGATCAAGATTGCGCGAAAATCAAAACGTAGGTTTGTTCAATAAAACGCATCCTTTATGACAGGGAAGGATGTTTACAAGGTACAGCTATATAAATGGGCCTAGTTAACTAATTCCCCATCAGTTGTCATCGAAAGGAAGATATACAAATTTCTGGGAGAGTCCGCGACATCCTATCTCTGTGTGCAGATATCGCGACAGAAGGCGCCATATCTCCAGCCACTGACGAGAGCAACGGTATCGATTGCGACAGCGACGCTGGTTGGTCCTCGGAAAACTCGTCCAATAATGCGTTGGAGTTGGTGATAAACTATTCCCTGTGGGGTTAGCAACATATCGAGCTCCACGTCCCACTGTCGGTTGCCATAGTCTGGAGAACTGTGGCCGTTGCATCTCACTTTCCCTCACCTTTCTATCGGCCCAACGTTTGATACTGGCTGCTGGTTTCACCCCCCAGATGATGTGATAGGCAACCCCGGCCCCCGGATCAATGGCCAACCATACCCGACCCAATTCCTCCAGCCGGCGACACGTAGGCCGACCGAGAACAAACATCTGCGACGTCTGCCGGTCGGCGAAAGTGAAGTGCGATCAACGCCATCCAGAATGCTCGCGGTGTCTGCGTCTGAACTTGCACTGCTCGTGGCCTTCGCCAGCGGATGAACCGGCCGTGCCTCCACCCGCAGGCAGGCCGAAGCGGAAAATCCTCCCCATGCCTGCCACCCCGGAGACGGCCACGAGTGCCGCAAGCCCAGACCTACATCCTGCCCATGTCTCATCCGGTGCTCACTCGAACTATCAGTGTACCCCCAATACGCCAAGTACTACAATCTGCGATCAAGGGCTAGAGGATATCACTTTCCTTCCTCCGGACGGCAGCGAGTTGGATGTTCTACTGTCAACCCCTTCATTTGACTTCAGCAACCTTCTCTACTCGTCTAGTTTGTTTATGCATGACGTTGTGCTCGATGAGTGTTTGGTTCTCAGCGGAGACGAGTATCAAGCGCTGAGCCACTACCAAGACACATTCATCTCAGACCGCGTCCTCAAGACTCCACGGTGGTCCATGTTCGGCTGCATTCTCCGGTCCGTGGCTCATATACCCATGGCCATGCATCTCCTGATTGCAATCGCATCCATGGACTTGAATCAGCGGTCCCCTCGTCCAGCCATCAGCCTAAATGTGACCAGGACACACTTCCGAAAGGGCTCTGAAATGCTCATCCAGCGGATGAACGTCGACAATGCGCCGGACCATTTTAGTACACTTAGTTCCTGGCTATTCCTCTACCTATGCATGACCCATCGCGACATCCTGAACAAAAGGGCCATCGATAAGCTCAGCATGGCCATTGCGAATTACATCCAGCGCTACGATCTAGACCGTCTGAGCGCGGCGATCACGTCGAAAGAGCAATCGCTGGCACCTGCGAGGCCAGACACACACCCACCAACCGAGTCCGGCCTGATCGGCCGATTATTGCTGTTCATTGCTTCGGAGGATATCCGGATGGGCTTTGAGCAGTGCGGTGGCCATCTCGCGAAGCGCCTGTTTAGCAACGAATATGTTTATTGGCGCATATACTCCCATCAGCGGTATATCCTGGAACGATACTGGGGAGAAGAATATCCTGAATATGAGGTCGTGCATGATGTTGAGACTGCGGCTGCGATGGAGCTGGGACATAAGGTCGGGCTGCTCGTGCACCGGATAAACGAAGTGAGCAGGGATGTCTCGGAGGGGGCAGACCGGCGGGATTTCGAGATTGAGAAGGGGATTGTGGAGATTGAAACGGTACCCCCCACGACCTCTCTCGAGCACCTAGGCTTCTCGATAAAGCTAACTCCATGGTGCAGGAATACAGCTCCATCTTCCGGCTGACTCGATCAGCGACGCCCCGATCTCCCCTGCTGCGGGTTGCCGAAGCGGCGGTACTTAGCTTCTACTTTGTCCAGCTCTACTATTTTCGCTTAACGGTCGGCGAGGGTGCACAGCCGAGTCCGCCGCACATCATGCTTATGTTGGCTGAACTCATGAACCTGGCACACCGTGCCCTGAGCGAACAGCACGACTGGGGTCATGGGATCTTCGACCTTCCGCTCTTCATGGCAGCCGTTGAGACCAGGGATCAGATTCATGTCGAGTGGATACTTCCACGGATAACTGCGATGCGCTTTCGCACGGCTGTGGGTCAGGTCTTATTCCTTCAGGACCAAACGGGTAGTCGGCTCTCGATAGCTCGGATCAAGCGGATCTTGGAAGGTCCAAGCATATCAGGCCATGTTGGCATTCAATGAATGTATCTAGAACGTCTCCAACTAGCCGTGGTACATATGTTGAAGAGCAATATGTAACGTATCCGAGGTAGCGCTTAAGGCTCAATATTCAAAGGTGCCCTCGTCTAGTCCGCGAGCCGGATATACCGGTCTTTACAGGTAGATTAGGATTACAGGATGCTATAGTACTGGACTCTGCGTAAGATGACGTAGAGGCTAATCGGTAGGTTACAATGTCGTCCACGGTGATAACTAAAATGGTCCTAGATCCATGCGGGTGAGGACCTACAAGGAGAGCATTGATTGTCATATATGAGAAAGGAAACGAATCCCAACTCCGAAATTCACCAGCGATCTTCCAGTGTGTGGCTGACAGATCAGAACATCTAATACCTTTCGGCCCGATTCCGGCAATGGAAACAGCAAGGGCAGAGCTCAACCTGGAAACTCAAAACAGAGCAGTAGTTCTGGCAGACTGAGGGATTACATGTACACATCCAAGTACACCAGGTCCATCCGTAGACAGAGCCACTTGAATATCCTCTCGTATCCGGCAGACAAGTAGGACCCTCACGACGTGCCCAAAATCCGAGATAATCTATCCGCAGCACTGGCACTACCCCCGGCAAGCCTCACAAGACCTGCACAACGAGGCACGGTGGTTGTGTTGGGCAGCACGCTGCAAGACCGCCGTCTAGGATTTTGTTGTCCGACGGACCACAGACCATGTTTCCAAAACACCAGATGTGGGAGCCATTCTCAGGTACATGTCCGAGGCCATATTGCAGGTTGCCTTCCGTATTGTTGACGCCTGGGGGTTTGAAAATATCGGCCGCGCTGGGTGTGATGTACTGCTTCGGATACACTCTTGTGTTCTCCCCATTTTCTTCGTTCTCTCCACCTTCTAGATCATTCCGCGTGGCGCTTCTCCATGTTTGGCCTTCAGAAGCACCCGACACGCCATAACTCTTGTCTTGCACTGAAATATTGAACTTGATAGAAAATACACCATTACGCCGAAATAACCCACGTGCTCCTATATGTTCGATATACATGCAAATACAGCCTTGGATGCCTAGAATCCACGCATGCCATTCCATTCCCCACGCCACTCTCCGGGAATCAACACAACAGATCAACGCCCGCTCTCCGGTAAACGAGCCCATGTCCCGATCCGCGACACCTCGACCCACGCGCGCGCTCCAACCACTTAAAGTACACCCAAGCCTGCCTGGTAACAGCAAGCTGGGTAGTCTCCAGCGCTAGAAGAAGCGGCACGGACATCATAATAAAGCCACTGCGGGTTGTTTTGTCCGAGGCCGATGCGGCCGCCGTCAGGCAGATCCAGATGTACCCCTCTGGGGCGTGCTGCAGCCAGGAGGTGAATCCGACTTTGCGGAGAAGTTTCCTCAGGATGTCCAGCTCCTCTTTCGAGTTTGGGGTTTTTTCTGTGCCTGTTGGTTTTGCCGTCGTCGTCGTCGTTGTTGTTGGTGTTGGGGGTTGCTGGGGGTGTTGTGATGTGTATAGGATCTGATGGAAAAGTCTAGCGGCGCATTGGAAACAGTGATCTCTGTCGCGCGCCGTTGTCGGATGTTGGTATGGTTGCTCTTCATCTAGCGGCAAGCAGAATGGTGCATCATTTTCGCGTAGCTCGGCAGGGTGAGAATGGGAATGTACCGTGGGAACTTGCGCGTCGTGGGCCGTTCCGAGGACCACTTGAGGATGGTTGGCAATGTAGTGCATAGTCTCCTGTATCGTGGCCCGGGTGAGATCTGTAAGGGATGAGCTCTCATTGCCCAGTGCGTCTCGTCGAAGGATGCTTTCAAGTAGGCTGGATGGCGTGGGGACAGGCGACGACGCAGAGTAAACAAGGTTGCTTTCTGCTTCTGGGTAGGACAAGTGGAGTGCACGGTCATGGGGGGCTATCATTGAGAAGGCAAGAAGCATCCTGTGCAGGAAACGGGTTAGGTGTTTGCTTGAAAATGCCGACCTAGATTAAACGGCGCGCTTACATCGTGATTATAGACTCGAGTTCTTGAAGGTGTAGTCCATCTTTCTTGAGAAATTCCAGCATTTGCATCATCCCACTTCTGTGGGTCAGAGCGATATCATGACGATCTAGTCGCATCTGCAAAGAGGGGATCAGATAAGCGATATTGGACGCCACACGGACCGGATAACGAGAGACAACTAGACAAGCGCTTACATTGAAGAACGCCAACGCCAGGACCGCGGCTGCGGCTTCGTAATCCCCGCGAACTAGTGGGTCCTCTAATTTGCCACGCAGTAATTTCACCGTCTGCATATTATGGTACGTAGTCTGGCGGCTTTCTGGGACGTTGCGGAGGTGATCGATATGCGCTGATGCACTAAACAGCGTACTGTGGAACAAGCATGGGTCGACCATTGCATGGCGCATCCACGCGGTCCGAAGATGCACTGCGAGGCTATTTGGAACGGTAGATGATATGGGCACGAAGGAGAATGAACAGACTAACGTTTGTATCAGACAGGTAAGCAAGGGAAGATGCTAATTTGGCTCGGGACAAAGGTGATAACTTACAGTGATTGATCAGGCCTGACATGTACGCCCGGTCCGCAACAGGGTAGTCGTGTCTCAGCGAGGGTTCAAGGATGGTCCTCACCACAGGTGCTTCATGTGGGGGTCTAGAAGCACGGTTGACGGACGCTGCCGAGGAAGACCCATCATAAGTCGGCACCGGGTCCGCTGATGACGGCAGGGCGCTCTGGACGTAGGCTAATTCGACATCGTACTCACAGGGCAATTTTAGCCTGTTTCACAACGTTTAGTCAACCAGAATAACGCACGAGACGGAAATCAGCTGCTTACCTCGTGCATCGCGAGCATCGAGGCATGTCGTTACTACATGGTCGCTTTGCCTTTCTACATGGTAGGCACGCAAACGGGGACCTTGGTTCACTCCTCGCGATTATCGCAGGCTCCGTATACTCCACGTACAAACATGCTCGATCTACTCTGCAAGGCAGGGGTAAGCATTAGCGGGGCAGCTCCACGAGCGAAAACGGGCGCGTGCTCCGTACCTGGCACATCTTGAGCAGCTGGGCAAGCGCTTGTCACACTGGCGCTTCTTGGATTTGCAGGCAAGACAGGTCCGCAAGGCATGATTAGCCGGGGCGGTCATCGCTGCTGCCAGCCTGCCAGCCTGCCAGCTGTCCTGTCCGTGAGGGAGGCGAATTCAGGGGCGTGGGTGCCTGACCTTTTTAGGCCACCGCACTTGTCCATTTTGGGCTTGGCGCGTCGATTTCCCCGCACTAGCGGAAGCGCCCGTTCGTCTCCGACTCTTTGTACCTCCTCCACAGGGAGAATAGTCACTATATCTACAATATCACTAAAAGTCGCCTCTGTAAGAATCTGCAGGTTTGCTCGCCGTGGACTGGTGCTGCACATATGCCTACTCACTCCACAGGTCCACAAAAAGGAAATATCAAATCCTCTAGCCTTGGCATACAGCTCAAACTGCATATTTCACATTCACCTCACGTTGTCAGTGCAATACTTACCACGGACGCTGAACAAGACCCTCCCTAGTCCATACAGAGCCGCCTCGCACTGATCATCTAGAGCAACTTCCGAATCTATCAATTCCATTGCTTCCCTTTCATGGACCACGTTGTATCAAACCTGCAACGCACCCTTATCCCCACATAGGACGAACTACAACCTACCGCACTGACTATCCTGTTCTGGATGCTCTCCATCGGCGGGGGGCGGCATGGCCTGGAGTGCCTCTTCTAGCTTTTCTTTCAAGTCTTTTTTTCCCTTCTGCACATACTCGTGTCTCTCTTTCTCGATCGCTTGACAGGCCTGCTTGATGGGTTCTACGCCGGTTGACTAGTTTGTGGCGGATCCGTCCATTGCGCCGAAGCCGGCGGGTTCAAATGTTCGCTGTATGCCTGTTGACTAGGGCTGTTTATACGTCGATAATTGACCTCAATGGATATATCTCTGCGCTGATGAGTATAGCATGCGAGATGAATTGCTGTAGACGACTCTACAAGTACAGCCTCATTTCTCGCCAAACATCTCCTGGAAGTACCGTTCAAAAGTCCTCACCTTCACATTCGGGAACAGCTCATTATGCACCTCCCCCGGCGGCCTCCAGAACCGGCCCGAACCCTGCATCCCCTTGACCAAGATCCAAAAGTCATCCGGAAACACACTCTTGCCCTTGACCTCCTCGGGCACAGCCTCTTGATCCTTCCACACTTGGTGCATAACATCAATCGGATAAATGTTCTTGCCAACTTTCTTCCCACAATACCTCCCCAACAACTCTACTATCTCGTTATACGAGATATGATCGCTTACAAAATTCAACGTCCGATTCTCCGATAGCTCCGGGTGGGAAATCGTCTCCACCACAAACGCCGCGAGATCATCAATATGCGTGAAATCAACCTTCGCATCAGCATTGCCGACAACATGGACCGTGTACTCCGATCGATCGGGCTTCGCCCACGGACACCATATCTCCTCGCGCGGCTGATTATAGAAGTCCCCGCAGCCGATAAGCGTATATGTCATCTTCCCCTCACTAACCGCCTGGTGGTGGAGACACTCCTCGTTGGCGGTGGCCTTGAGGTTCCACATGGGATGCAGGTACCCCAGCTGATCGCTCTCATCGGGCGATCGATAGACGTGGTGCATGCCATACTCGCTCGGGTAGAAGCGCTTCACGCCCGCTTCCGCCGCGGCGTCTTGGACGGTTCGCTGCGCGGCGAGCGCCTTGCCGTTTAGCGCGCTGATGACGATTTCGACGCCCGTGAAGAGCCCTGTGAGGTCGTCTGCGCGCGCGGAGCGGAGGTCTACGACCTCGGTTGAGAGGCGCTGTTGTTCCTCTGCTGTGAATTCTTCGCTCTGGGATTTCGCGGTTGATTCGGAGCCTGGGGAGACGATTTGGAGGACGGCGTGCGAGGTTGTGGTTAGCAGGGCGCGTAGGATTGAGTGGCCTATTTGGCCTGTTGGGCCGAGGAGGGCGATCTTCATGTTGCTGTGTCCTTGGGCGATCGATTGAGTTGGTTATGCGGTTTGAAGTTATTCCTCGTGGTGGGCTCTTATGTGTCGGGTAACATCATGGCTACGTCATACATACTGAGACCGGGGAAATCCGGCAACTGTCACTGTTGACATCTGGATCCATACTCCGTTGTAGTCAGCACATCAACTGCTGCACAGGGGGACTAAAATCTAATGACCTGCACTGTCAAGTTGTTGACCTGGGCCGGGACCCCGCTGCGTAATATAGCAGGAGAGAGAGATATATATATAAGCGCTTCGAGAAGGTCACGTGTTTACAGTCACAGGGCCTTGTAGGTGTGTGAGCCAGTGCGACAGAGGTAATGCTTTAATAGGGAATGATTGAAGTTATTTACATACATATATCCATATCTTGAATAGATTGACGCGAAGGTGTAGAATAATCACACCTCACGAGAGAGATAGCTCTGAGAGCCAGCCGCGGGCTGACCAAGGCCTATTTGCTAAATATGTACATTCTGGCGCCCTACGTTGTACAACGAGCCGTGTTGAGAATCATCCAGGCGGGAAGGAAGACCGAAAGAGGCAGTGAGATCCTAGTCATTTCTTATACCCTGGTAAGCACCGCGCATCGTCATTCTCACCCGTCGGGGTTGAGAATCATTGCACCACGTCTTGATGGTTGCGTGGTTACTCGCGCCACTGGTCTTGGCAGCGGGGCCGACGCTGCGCCCATGGACGATCCAATGTCCAACTTTTCGCCACTTGATCAGAAAACACCGGGGACGGCAGACGCCTGTACAGATCTGTTGGATTACAAGGCAAGGACGCTTGCTGGGCTTTCGTTTCTTCTTGATGTCTCTAAGAGACAAAACGCGGTCTGCGAGGGGTCCAAGGACAACGGAGGTCCCTGAGTTTTACACCAGGGCAGAGCAACCACCAGCAACCTTGGATCAATCCAGAGCTTGAGAGATGCGGTTCCACTGTTCCGGCGACTTGTCGGAGAAATGGGACGAATCAGGGGTCGAGATTTAGATGCAGGGATGAAGAGAGTTTCGGATAACCTCCGCGAGCCAAGAGTCTTGCAAGACGGCGCGAGAAAATCGCGCAGAATCGGCAGCGCCTGGAATGTGGACATGCCGCGGGATAGCATTGTTTCGAATTTCTCCAAAGGCTAATGATGAATCTTGCAATTCAATTCTATACGAGTCTACAATGCAGCGCTTCCTGCTGATGTGCTTGCGGTCTGGGGGCACTGGATCGCCTGCCAAGATTGGCATCGGAGGAGGGTATCCCGAAGTCGGCGTGCCGTGGGGGCTGTTGCTGCCAACCCGGCCCGGGTTTCCCCTCTGACTTTCGGCTTATCCTCGGTATGGGGTCTCCATACGTACCGAACTACGCACACGGTGCACCCCTCATTCGCCCTCCAGGAAAACATACTCCGCAATGAGTGCAACCCGCGTGATCATCATCTCTCCTTCGGGAATGGTGAGGTCGACCGTGCCTTGGATTCTGGTGCCCTGGCAAATCCCGACGGCTTGATTGGGCGAGAACCTGAGAAGCCCCAGAGTCGTTGGGTGAGTTTCGAATGGGGCCCCTCTCAATCTCAGGGTGTCTCTCAACCCCATGGAGATGCGGTCAACAGAAATGCGGCCGTCGTCTGGCCTCGCTTGCCTTCGCCCAGTTGGCACACTGCCCCGCGTCCAGTCAGGGTATAAAACCCCCGGCTCTTCAACCCCATCTTAATTCCTCCCAAACTGCTGCTTTTCTCGTGCGGGTCACAGAAATTTCCTTCTCCCTTCCTCAATCACCATCTACCCCATCTCCCTGACCTCGCAGCATCCTCCTCCTTGCCCAACATGGCAGGCCTCCAACTCAATGTCGACTGGAAGTCGAATCGATGGGCCATCGCCTACTGTCTAGTCGCTGCCATCGGTGCCCTCTGCTACGGTTACGACACGATCTACTACACTGGCATCCAGGGCATGGAATGGTTTGCCAGGGACTACGGAGACCAAGATGCAGAGGGTACCTTCTCGCTAGGAACAACCTTCCTCTCCGTCTCCGCCAGCATCATCTACGTCGGCGAGCTCGTCGGAGCCCTCATCTCCGCCCCCATCAACGAAGCCCTCGGCCGCCGCGCCGTCTTCCTCTCCGCCTCCATCTGCATCGTCGGCGGAGCCATCGTCCAAGCATGCTCCTTCGGCTCCCACCCAGTCTTCTACGTCGGTCGCGTCCTCATCGGCCTCGGCGTCGGCCAGTTCACAGCAACCTGCCTGATCTACATCGGAGAAGTCGCCCCCTCGGCAATCCGCGGCCCAGCCCTCATGTGTTTCCAGTTCATGCAATCCATCTCGCAGCTCGTCGGCGCCTGCGTGAACCAGGGCACACAAGGCATCAAAAGCGCGCAGTCCTACCGCATACCCATGTGTCTCCTCGTCGTCCTCCCAGGGGTCATGCTCCTATGCCTCTTCTTCACCCCGGAGAGCCCAGTCTGGTTCATGAACAAGGACAAGCCACAACAAGCCCTCGCCGCCCTCCGCAAGATCAACCGCAGCAACAAATCCTACGACCCGTCCGCCGACATGCAGGCCATCGAAACACAGGTCGCGCTCGAGCGCGAGCAGGCCAAGGACGCAACCTGGGCCTCGCTCCTCACGGACCCCATCGAGCGCCGCAAGCTCTTCTACGCCTGCGGCGTCATGTTCGTGCAGCAGATCAACGGCATCCAGTTCTGGTACACGTACGGCGTCGTCTTTGCGCAGTCGATCGGCGTCGCAGACCCCTTCACCATCAACACCATCATCTACGTGCTGCAGATCATCACGGTCGGCGTGTCCGTCGTCCTCGGGAACAAGATCAGTCGCCGGAAGAACCTCATCGTGTGCTCGATCGGCATCCTCGTCTCGCTGATCACCGTCGGCGGCCTCGGCACGACCCGTGCGTCTGATGGGACATTCAGCCGGGGCGTGGGAATCGGCATCGTCGTCCTCGCGTACATCAACATCATCTTCTACAACTTCTCCATCGGGACGCTCTCGTACTCCATCGCGTCGGAGATGTCCGTCGGCCGGAACAGGAACAAGATTACCTCGTGCGCCATGGCTGTTTTCTTCATTACCGTGTGGCTCATGGTCTTTACCAGCCCCTACATGTACTATGATGGGGACCTGGGTCCCAAGATTGGCTTCGTGTATGGAGGTACTACGGTCTTCCTGCTTGCGTACTCGTGGTTCTGTGTGGGCGAGACCGCCGGTCGGAGTAATGCGGATATCGAGCGCTTGTTTCAGGATAAGGTCCCTGTTCGCGAGTGGGCTAAGTATGTTATTATTCATGACGGGGATGTCGCTGCACAGAAGAAGAATGAGGATGAGGAGCAGATTGAGATGGCTTAAGCGGTATGGTGTGTTTTATGTATTCGGACTAGATGCACTACTGCGAGGTTAACTAGACAAGATCAACAATAAGATAGCTCAAGCTGAGTACGATTTTTTTTTTTTTTTTCATTTCATTCTGGTGAATATGAGTCAGATATTCTCGGCCTGTGGTGACAGGGGCGGAATTAGACCATTCTCATAGAGCAGTAGCTCCTCGATGTGATGTTCATCCTCGCAGCCATCCCCACATATCCCCGCGGCTCGATCTAGATACCAGATGGGTGGTTCCGGGCAGTACATTAACCCACCCAATGATCCATTTTTCGCTTCCTGCCTGTTGACAAACGGAAGGTTGTTGTTGTGATTTACCCGCGATTTTGGTCGGTTACAGACCAAGTGAACGACCGCCATCGCGTGCTGTTGACTACGGTATCTCGAACTAATCCAAGCAGCCACATCAGGGTGAATAATTTCTAATGTAGATAGAGGCACTGGATAGTATTATTGCAGTCAGCACTGTTCTTGAAGCTGAATTACCGCGAGTGCTCCAGTGTTGTTGAACAGCTCTTTGTCGACCGGGTTGTGAGATTCACTGAGACAATGAGATAGGCCCTGCTGTATGCGTATCGAGCGAAAGAGGCAGGGCACTAAAGGAATTTCCTATACCAGCGGGCCTCCGGAGTAAATCCTTGCGAGGCTCAGGATTTTGGAACGCCTTGGTTGCGCTTGTCTCTGGCCAAAGACTCAATCAGGCTACATAAGCTCGTGTCATTCAACCAATCGCGCATGCACGCATCTCACCATTGCAGAGCCCAGTCCGAGTCAACGCGAGACTATGACATGTCTGAACATTCGCTACTAGAGTAAGTCCATTTGGTGCGGGCAGTCCTTCTTGTTATCCTGTAAAACAACATTATCGAGGCCATGGTGCTCAACATGCTCCAAAATCCAATCATTCCGGGCTTCGCACCAGACCCCTCCATCGCTCGCATTGGCGACGAGTACTTCCTTGTCACATCGAGCTTCCACTTCTTCCCCGGACTACCCATCTACGCTTTAAAAGATCTGCTATCCTGGACACAATAAATCTCAAGCGCCGGCGAGTCATAACTTACACCCTTATACCACGTCTTGAGGGGGTGATCGCAGTGAGCAGGACTAGCAGCGCACGTTCTACGGTGAGATCTACGGCAGGCTGCGTGAGCTTAAGAGGATGTATGATCCAAAACGTATATTGTATGCTTTGACTAGGGCCGCGAGTGAGGATTGGGTACAGAAGGACAATGGGAGCTTGCGTCGTCCGAACCCCCCCTCACACACCCTCGAGAAGTGACTTGGCTACGTCGCGTCCCGAGTAGATCATAGGAAGTCACTCATCATCGATGAACAACAGAATAGCAATCAGATACAAGGTATTGAAGTCCATCAGGTTAACGGTTCTTAGCAAATTCAACCCAAGACTCCGCATCACGTGCAACCAGCGCGGGGTACGAGTGTCGTTTGCTTCCTTTAGGCGCCAAACAGGCTATTTAATGCCTAAAAGGATTCAGTGCCATAGATGCTGAAGATTGTCGTAACTCGCATCGTGCTTCGATCAAGCCAGCCTGGGTGCAAGACAACATCACCGTATTCAAGGCGATGAGTTCAGAATCCGTCCGAGCTCCTAAGGCCGATGCCAACAAGTGAGTACTGATCCTCGCACGTTGTATTGATGGCTGATCCAATTTAAGGCTCGTTGGAAGAACGATTGACGTGATTGCGGGAGCTGAGCGAACAGTATACAGCGTTCACGAAGCATTGGTTTTCACTTCGTCGCCTTTCTTTGAAAAGGCCATGGCAGGTGAATGGAAGGAGTCGAGCCAACGCACAATCCAACTACCTGATGATGAGCCGAGTACAGTCGCGCTCTACGTCCACTGGCTCTACTATCGCACCCTGCCAGTGTTCTGTGACGAGCCGGGCCTCCCTGGAAATGCAGAGTACCTCGACCTAGTCAAAGCATATGTCTTCGGGGACAAAATTCTAGACACTACCTTTCAAAACGCCATTATCGACGCGATGATTGAGAAGAGCGGTTCTAAAGCACGGGATGGAGCCAGTTGGTACCCGGTTGGAGAGGTCTTGGAGTATGCATACAACAACATTGCGGAACCGGCACCGATTCTTGAGTTACTTGTGGATATGTATGTGACTACTGCTCGTCGATCGTGGCTGTATGACTGGGCAAATCCGGCCACTATTCCACAGCCGTTTCTTCTTAGTCTTAGTTCTAAGCTGTTGCATCGAAGGGTTGCTTCTGATGAGCGTCTTGAGGCCAGCAAATATTACACGGATGCCAGCGACCATGATTCGGCACCACCGGCCGAAGGATAGATTGAGGGTATGCCAACTTGGTAGATCGGAAAGTTGCGGTTATTGGTCGTCGATGGCAGGGGCATTGCACTTTGAGGTGTCTTGGGATGCTACAACTAGTCAGATAGAAGGCTGCCAGAATCTAATCAAGTTCTCTTTTGTACGACCCTGTGACTGAGTGTTCTTATTGCCAATGAGGATGGACTGCACCAAGCGGCTGCAGCTTAAGGGTGGCACCATTGCAGCTCCTCCGTGCATAGACCCCAGTCTGCCAGTTGAGTACAAAACCGTTAGACCGCACCAGGACCGAGCAGGAACCAGCTACTGACTAGATCACTAGACCGTCCTCGCGGCCAACGAGACAACGCAGAGGACGGGCCATATCGTCGAAGTGGCGGCACAGGTGTTGATCAACCCTCCAAGAGCCCACTTCCACCACTGACTGGCTACTAGCCCTGTGAAACGACAAGGGTGTGCGCCGAAGCCACGAGACCGTCTCAACGCCGGTTATGATCATTCGTTTCGGATTCATTATACAATCAAGATCCCTGTCCAATCCCCAGAATCTTCCGGGCTCGAGATCGGCTCATTTCCTGCCAAAATTTCCTTCCCCATTCTTTTTTCTTTCTTCTTATTCCCTCTGTCAAGCAAGTATTAGTAGAGAATTCGTACTTTACGATGCAGCAAGAGACAGAAACGAAAAGCGAGAGCCCTGTCCTCTCAGGGCCAGTAGAGGGCGATCGTGGGGACCATGAGAGCGCCTCCCCACTGCGCCAGAAGCAGCAACTGGAGGTACGGTCGCTCGGCTCATTTCGCGCAGTCTCTGATCCATTCACAGCGATACCTCAACTTCTTCTCCTCGCTCGCCTTTTCCGCCTGCTTGCTCGCGACATGGGAATCTGCTGGTGGTAGTTTGCTCTCGGGGCTGTACAATGGCGGCCCCGCAGCGATTGTCTATGGGATCATCTTGAGCACCGTCGGCAATCTTGCCATCGCGTGCTCTCTCGCCGAGCTTGCTTTGATGTATATCTCACTTTCTCTTCCGCTAGATGGGGTGGCGCTGACCTGCAACTTGACAGACACCCCACGGCCGGTGCTCAATATCACTGGAGTTACTTCCTAGCGCCTCGCGGTCGTCGATTCATCAGTTTCTTCCAGGGTTAGCCTTATTCCTGGACTACTCCTCATTCCGGGCAAAAGCTGATGACAGCAGGTTGGGTCACTGTCTTCTCGTGGTCTGCTCTCGTCTGCATCGCCCCGTATTTCATTGGAACCCAGATCCAGGGCATGGTCGTGCTGGCGCATCCTGAGTACGAACTTGTCCGGTGGCGCGGTACGCTCCTCATGTGGGCAGTTGCCCTCGTCCCTATTATCATCAATATCTTTGCGCGTCGCGTTCTGGTGGGTATTGAATACGTTGCGGGAATCATGCACCTTGTCTTCCTGCCCGTCACCATTGCCGTCTTTCTGAGTCTGGCTCCGCACAACGCGGACTCGTTCGTATGGGACACTTTTGTCGGCGGCTTGAGTGGCTGGAAGGACTCGGGACTAGTCTTCTCCATTGGTCTTCTTGGTGTCATTACCCCCTTGGCCGGTAAGAAACTCTCCTTATTCACCTCCTTGCCAAACCGACGGTCTAACCAAACCTAAAGGCGTCGACGGCGTAATCCACATGGCCGAAGAAGTCAAAAACGCCGCAGTCGTCGTCCCCCGCTCCATGATCCTCGGCACCCTGATCAACGGCGCCCTCGCCTTCGCCTACCTCATCGCAACCCTCTACTGCATGGGCGACTACGCCGAAGCCCTCCTCAGCCCAACAGGCTACCCCATCATCACAATCGCCTACCAGGCCACGGGCTCCAAGCCCGCAACATACGCGCTGATGGCGATGGGCATGCTCCCCGGCTGGATCGCGCTCTTCAACGGGCTCGCGTCCGTCACCCGACTAACCTGGGCCTTCGCGCGCGACAACGGCCTCCCCTTCTCGGAGTTCTTCGCGCGCGTCGACCCGACGTACAAGATCCCGCTCCGCGCCCTCTTCCTCGTCTCGTCGTGCATCTTCGCTCTCTCCTTCATCCAAATCGGCTCCACCGCTGCTTTCAACGCCATTCTCTCCCTCAGCACACTGGGCCTCTACATCTCCTACCTGATCCCGCTATCCCTCCTCGTGTTCAAGCGCCTCACGGCGCCACGGGATATCCCACGGGGCACGTTTAGCCTGGGAAAGTGGGGTCTCGCCGTGAACCTGCTTGCGATTCTCTTCGCGACGTATTTTTCCATCCTCTTGCCGTTTCCGCCCACGCGTCCGGTTACGGCGGAGAATATGAATTATGCGGGGCCTGTGCTCGGTTTAGTTATGGTGTTTGCGTGTGGGGATTGGGTTGTTAGGGGGAGGCATCGGTGGGAGGGGCCGGCTATGCGGCCGTACCTGAGGGATGAGTAGAGGATGGGAAGATGGTGGGTGGAAAATTTGGGGGTGGGGGGGTGTGATCTTGTAGGGTCTATGGCTAGCGGGGGAATGAAGCTTAAGCTTTAACTGTACTTGAAGCACATAGTGGGATACCAAGGTCTGCTCAGCGTTGTGATGTTACTTGTGAAGACGTTGGTAATTCTGCTACTCCGAGTAAATGCCTGCGGGTAGCCATCCGTGGTGTTGAGCCTCACACAGCGGAGGACCGTGCCTCGGCATCGGATTGTATCCCAACACACGTGTACTTGGTGTAATTGCATCGCACATTTCTCCCAGCAGGATATAGCGAGCGGTGATGCGGACCAACCTACTCTGATTATGTTTCTTGGATGTATGGAACGAAGCAGTACAAATTTCTCATCGGATTTAATATGTTGGATACTGCATACTCCTCCGCCAGGTTGAAGGGTTTGCTTCATAGTGCCTCAAGTGCGGAGACAGACGGGCATGTAAAAGAAGGCTTTACCATGCACCATGGAAGAGACACCACCAGTTATTAGAGGAGTGTCTAGTTCCTAGAAGGAGAAAGCTCAGTGCAGGCCATTGCATGGCGCTTGCCAAACCTGTGCCCCCTCGGGACAGCACAGGAGGAGCGCCCCAACGAACTAGGAATTTGCGTGGAGTCAGATCAATAGAATTACCATGGGGCGCACTATGTCATAGAAACGACCAAAGCGTACCAACAGCGCCCATGTCCATGGATGTACCCGGTGCTTTGTTTCGGATACACCATGTAATTAGTGAGGAACTAACAACCCTTTTTGACAAGAAGAATTATTACTCTTGTTATGATAAACTGGTTACTCCTTGTTTGCTTTTGATCAGGCGTGAGTTGTGTATCTTCTCGAGTCATTCTTGTCAACAAGGCAATTGAGCCAATAGTACGTCTCCCAACTGCCGGCACAAACTAGCAATTGGCGGACTTCATAACAGGAATGCTGTCCTTGAAGACTAGACTGTGCCCCTTATGTAACATTCTTTCTATCTAAACCAGAGGAATGAGCTGCATACCTACCCCTGGCCCCGCCAAGGTTTTGAATACACGAGCAAGTCTCCTTGCTTCGCCCTAACCCAGTTCCTATTCACTGCTCTCGTCACACAGACAGACTTGGGTCCCTTGGTTATTCCTTTGTCGGCCATGACTCTGCCACACTTCGCAAAGGAGAGGGGTTTACAAAGATGGTTGCGGGTGTCCAGGATGACTTCCCAGTGTACGGATAACTGCACGAAAGGCTAAAGCGGGGGATGCTTACGATTTCTTCTTGTAATGAATAAATTTGCCCAGGTACAGCCTATACTCGTCGAAGGCGGCCGTGCTAAATGTAAATACAGCGAGCCGTATCCAGCAAGAGACAATTCTGGTCTTCACCTTTGGGACATTTTCATGTTTGAGCTCAACCAGGTTTTTCATCCTGCACTGGACACACTCGGGAAGGTATCTTGACTAATAATTGGACACGCTCTATAAGTTTGCACGCCAGAGCGCACGCCGGCTGATAGCTCCAAGTCGCCCTTCTAGGTGCAAATATGGTTCCCCGTGTTGACTCTAGCTCTCCTGCTTCAAAGGCAGATATAGTAATGCATCATCCGTTTCATGTTGTATGTTTACCAATTCCAAGCGTTCCCAATCTGAGGTTGAGGCCGGTGCCAACTAGGCTTGTCATAGATATATTTCTGAACTCAGGGTAGAGGACATTCCACCGGTGAACTTGCACCGGGCCTGAAACTAGTGGCTACTTTATTTCTTCAGGGACTCAATGCTCAGACCACAATTAACCATAGCTCTACACCATCCTGTGCGTCGCTCTTCGAATGTATACTCAAGTATAGCTTTCTATGCTACTCGCTTGCCGGTGGACTTGTATAGACTGTTGTCTGGCAAGATACAAACAAAGACAAAACAAATCCCTTGATTCAGGAACGTTGTGGCATTGTTATGAGCAAGATATCAAGTATGGCGCCATGCAACGTCACACCAGATCAAGCCCAATCGCAGGGGCGATAAACGGAAGCAAGCCTTCCGGGAGGTATGCCAGTGCACCATTGATCTAGAAGCGCTGATGGCGCTGTGATTGGCTGGATAAATGTTCCTGTGGACAAAGGCTTTGTTTGTATTTTGGATGTTTTGGATTTTTTGGGCAAATTGGCTCATATAGTTGAGCTGCTTTCCCATCGTAACTCTCTCTCTCTCTCGCTCTCTCTCTCTCTCTGCATCACCGATCATTCGACAATCGACAATCGACAATCGACAATAGAGAAGTATCTGCACTAAAGCCCCGGCTTTAGACTTCGACGCCTCAATGCGGGCCATATCATCGCTCATCTTTGCGAGCCTCATATCCTCCTCTCTCTCTTTGGCTCCAAAGCGCAGAGGTGCTGCTGCCGCCCAGGTCATCACAAACTGCGTGGAACCCAACACAATCGCCCTAACATTCGACGATGGCCCGTCCGAGTTTACCGAACACTTCCTCGACCTGCTGAGAGACTACGACGCCCGCGCCACGTTCTTCGTTCTCGGAGAGGCAGCCCAGGAACACCCCGAGCTCCTGCGCCGCATGCAGGACGAACATCACCAGATCGGTTCCCACACGTATGTCAACGCCCGCCTTGCCCAGGGCTCCTGGTTGGCACTTCCCTTTCTCTAGCACGACGCTAACATCCTCTAGATTCGACCACCCCAGCCTCCCCACGCTCCGCCACGACGCGGTCGTCACGGAGATGACGCGGCTGGAGCAAATTCTCATCCCCATCATCGGCGAGGTACCGACGTACATGCGCCCTCCCTATTTCGACGTCAGCGCCGAGGTCCTTGACACGATGTGCGACCTCGGATACAAGGTTGTCACGGCGAGTATTGACACGAAGGACTACGAGCACGATAGCGAGGACGGCATTTGTGTCAGCTACGACAAGTTCGTGAATGAGCTGGACGCCGGTGGGAGTATTGTGCTCTCGCATGATACGCACTACTGGACCGGGGAGGCTCTGCTTGAGCGCATGCTGGTTGAGATTTCGGAGCGTGGGTTGACGGGTATGTTTCTCTTATCCTCTTTTTCTTTTATGAAGCGATCGCGATGAGGGAGAATAACTCGCTAATTCCTGTAGCTACCACCGTTGGTGACTGCCTCGGCGAGCCACTAGATACATGGTACAGGCCTGCTTAGGTGCCGCTCCCAGTCTGAATTAGGCCTGTTCCGAAGGGCTTGTTGGATGTCTCCTGGTATAGAATGAGGATGTGGCATTGATATCTTGCTCGACACGATACTGGATAACCAGTCAAAGGTAGGTTATATCTGCATATTCATTCTGGCCAGTACATACTAGGAGCGCACATAATATAGACCAAGTATGATGTTTTTTTTTTATTACATACATGGCAGACAAGGTCTAGAAGTCGACTTGAGAAGCATTCCCAGAGTCTATCATCCCGCGAATAAATAATGTAAGCCATATGATTGCTCAGGATGAATACGCTGCAGATGGCAACAACGCATTTAACGCTAAAAGCCCACTATCAGAAGTGTGCATAAGCTCAATCGTTCAATGATCCACCCCATCCGGCGCATCATGCGCATGATACACAACAGGGTGCGTCTCCGTCTTCCTCTATCCGATGGAATCGACCTACGAAACTCGGGGATGTCAATATCCCAGGTGACTGAATGCATACTCTGTGCCTGATAAGCCGCTTCTAAGCTGTATCTGGTACATACGACCACAGGGTGTGGAGAACAGGGCTTCCCGTCCGCTCAGCCGTACTTAAGCCACACGCCGGTAGGTTAGTAGTATGGTGGGTGACCACATGCGAATCCCTACTGTTGTATGTTTTTTGGACTTCTTTTTTTACCTCCTTTTGAGGCCTTGCTTTGGGGGAGAATCAGCTCGCCCGTCTCCTCGGGCAGTAAAACAGCGGGACACTTGTACCAGCAGTGGGGCCTAAAACAGAGCCTCATAGAGAGTATATCCTAAATGCCAGCAGACCCTTCCCCTTCCAAGTGCGCCACCACGAGGTCCAGATACTCTTTGGCCCTAGGAGTTGCCGCCTCGATATCAGGTACCTTTGCCGCATCGTCCCAAAGCCTCAGCGCAACCATCTCATCCCTCAGCGGATCATTCTTAAACCTCTCTAAGTCCTCCCCTTTAAACGGACCGCCCTGAAATCCCAATGACTTTTTCGACGCCGATGACAGCGTATCTAGGTAATCCTCGCTGACCGCAGTGAGGTACCTACCATACCGTCAGCCTACAACGAAAAGTCCAGCAAGCCGCCATATGTACTGCGGGAAGGAAACGCCTACCGCTTCGCATCAACATGGCTCCCCACAAGCCGACAAACATTCTCCCCAAACCCAAGGGACCGCAAGAACTCGGCGCCGATAGTCTCGTGGCCGATGCGTCCCACGTTCTCGGGACTACTGCTCTTTAGCGTCATGCGGGCTTCTTTTGTGGCGGCCAGTGGGATGATCTGTCCGATGTCGTGGAAGAGAGCGGCGAGGATGAGGTCGGGTCGTGCTCCTAGATGGGCGCGATTTCTGGTCAGAGCTTGCCTCTGTGGTTTCAAGTACTGCGGTGGGCCTGGCATACCTGACTTCTGGGCTTGGTGTGCGGCCTGCAGGGAGTGTTCGAGCTGGTTTATGGATTCGCCGATGTAGTCGCCTTGGCCGTGGTCTTCGAGGAGGTCTATGAGATAGTTGGCTCGCTCGGAAGGCGGGAGAGAGGACATGTCGGACTGTGTCTGTAATGTGTAGTGTTGGAGGAGGGGATGAGGATCACTCGGCAGAAAGAGGAGAAAGGGGATGAGGCCTGCAGGGTGCATGGCCATGACTGGCATCATAGGAGGGGTCAATCCAGCCCCACTAGTTTCGATCCCCTTACTACTGCCGTCTAAGCGAGGCATTTTGGGTAGTATTGTGGTACTGGAGCAAAGCGTGTGGCAAAATATTGAGCGCTACCGGCCGTTTTCAATCCTTCACAGGTGCTAATTGAATGCAAATAAGAGCCACACCACCCAAGAAGCATACTAGTGCCATTTTATTAACATTTTTGTCTCAAAAACTACATTGACTACGCAGAAATCCCCTGTTGCGCCTTTCCCTCCACAGTAAGCATTGGCGACCCGTACCCATAGCGCATTCTGCCCTCCTCATATGTCTCCCCCTCCTTGCGCAAATGTGTGGCAGGCCACAGTTTCCTCCTGTCCTCATAGTATTGATCGTGGAGATCGCCTTCAGCTGCTCTGTTATACGTCGCGTATACCGCACGGCGATCCGTGGAGCTCGTGTTGGCACCACTCCTGTGAGCGAGGTACGAGCCGAAGATCAAGATGTCGCCTGTGAGTAGGCGTTAGATTACAATCCATTCCAGAGCAATATTTGGGCACGAACCGGGATTTAAATCACAGGAAGTCCACTCGTGACTGTCAACCCACGATCCCTCGATACACCGGTCCTCGCTACTCAGCGGCACCGTCATGCGATGGCTGCCCTTGACGACATCAAGGCCTCCGTTCGCCGAGGTCATCTCATCAACCGCTACGAGTGCAGTGAGATGTTTGATGTCCTTGACGTGCGTGTATGCGTTCGCGTCGATGTGAGGGGAGAACCCGCCTGCCGATCAGAGGGTCAGCAAAGGCAACGAAATCAAAGCCTAAGACCTGCGCCGTGGTAAGTATGTATGTGCATACCGCTACCTGCCAGCTTGTAGTTGATCTTCTCCTTGAAGAGCAACATCTCTTCGCCCGCCAGTTGTTCGAGGACGCTCAGCACCCGCTTCCCTCGGAGAAGACTGTTGAAGCCCGCATGGCTGTTCACGTAGTTTTCTGTGCGGCAGAGGACACGTTTCCCCTGTGCGTTAACTTCCTGGTGTTGGTTAATGCCCGGTCATAATTCTGTAGAATATTGAGGCCCGGTTATGTTACCTCGTAGGGCATGTAAGATGCATCCGATGTGCGCGGAAGGTCATGGACTTCCTGCGTCCATTCTTGCAGGCGAATAGTCTCGCGGGGGTCTAAAAAGCCCTGGATGAGGAGGAATCCATCCTCCTGGTAGGACGCGGTCTGCTCCGGCGTCAGAATGTAGTGGTTGTTTTCCATCGTCGGCTGCTGCGTGTGTCTTGCACTATGAAAGCCTCGACCACGCGATTGACCGGTTTCTGCACAATTAAATACATCGCCGTCTTGGATCGCTCGGAAATCGCCGACCTCCTTGTTTCGGATGTCACGGTGCCCTTTGGAGTACCACGGCCGGTACCAGGGACGCTCCCGCGTTGAATCCTAACGACATACCATATATCGTGACACCTCGCTGCTCGTGCAAATAGACCCGCACTGATTGGTCGTGGTCACCAAGTGTGTTGGAGAAAGTGAGACCCACCATCGACCCCAACCCCGACCGCGTGTGGTGGATCCTGGAATCCAGCCCCCTCGCCTCGAAGAGCGGCTAAGCGAGCAAAGGCCGACCCGAGCCATGTGCGCCCGTGCTTGGTGGTCATGGCATGAGCTTGTTGATCGGCGTGGGGCGCTTGGGGAAAGCTTGGAGATGTCTTGGTCGACGGCTCCATCGTGCCCTTGTCGTGCGCGGTTATTGGCAGTGCGATGTAGACGTTAATACTCGATCTCGACCTTGTAGATAAAGCAATGTCATGATCGGAAATATTATGATCGACTCAAGTTTTCTCGCATCTTCTCACGGCCAGCGCAATGGCTGTCGTGATGGAGAGCTCAATGGGCACCGAGACCCGGATCTCGGCTCAGCAGGAGCAGCATAGCGACGATAGAAAGGAAATGACCGCGGATACGGAGACTGCCCCTGAAGGACAAGCGCGCAGCGGCGTTCTGAATGTCGCGATTGCAGGACTGGCGCTATTCAGCGATGGGTACAACGCACAGATCAGTATGTTATGAGAGACTACACTACACTTGTCACCTCTAACCACGATCAACTGTATGCAGTTGGCTACATGGAGCCCCTGTTTTCCGTGCTGTACGTCTCGCTTCAATGAGTCCCAACTCAATCCGGGGTATTCGTGCTGACCATAGCAGATACGCCAACACCATGTCCTCGTCGATCAAATCGCGATTATCGAACTCGTTCCTCATCGGCGAGATTTTCGGCATGATCTTCTTCGGTGCGTTGATCGACAGACTGGGTAGGCGAACCGGTGTGTTCGCAGCCACCGTGTTCCTCGTTCTCGGCGTTGCCTTGGCTGCTGCTGCACATGGGACATCGGAGTCCGGGTATTTATTGTCCACATTGTCGCTTGAACGTGGCTGATAAAATCTAGAATGTTCTGGATGATGATCATCTCTCGAGGCATCGCCGGCTTCGGCGCTGGAGGAGAGTACCCTGTGTGCGCAACGAGCGCAACCGAGGCCGCAGATGAAACGGCCAAACTGCGCAAGAGGCGAGGGTTTCTCGTTGCGTCGACAACCGACTTTGCCGTGGACTTGGTACTTTGTCCCAGTTATTACTCACCTAATCAACTAACAATGTTTTAGGGTTTCGTCGCTGCCGGTATCGTGGCACTCATTGTCCTCGCCTGCTTCCACCAGGATACGCGCGAGGGTGTTTGGAGAGTCTGCTTTGGACTCGGATTCGTTGTACGTTCTCTCGTCCGGTACTCCCGTTTCGAATATACTAATAGCTAAAGCTCCCGGTCATTATCTGCTTCTTCCGAATCCGCATGATAAACTCGACGCAGTACCGCAAGCACGCGATCAAGTCCAGCTACCCCTACTGGCTGGTGCTGAAACGGTACTGGAAACCGATGCTGGGCACATGTATGTATTCCCTGCAAGGGACGGTGGTAAGGTAGAGTGACTAACGTTTCAGCCCTTGCGTGGTTCTGCTATGACTTCGTCACGTATCCCTTCGGCCTCTTCTCGTCAACCATCATATCACAACTAAATCCGAACAATACAACTGTCGAGAATATCGGATACGGAGTGCGTTACATAACACCTACCACCCGACTATACCAGCAAGGCTGCCTACTAACACCCTCCAGGCAGTAATCAACTGCTTCTACCTCCCAGGCTGCCTCCTGGGCGGCCTGCTAATGGACCGCATCGGCCGCAAGCAAACAATGACACTCGGCTTCCTCCTCTGGGCAATCTGGGGCTTCATCCTCGGCGGCGCGCTCGGCCCCATCCAATCAATCCCCGCCCTCTTCATCGTCATGTACGGGATCTTCAACGCGCTCGGCGAGATGGGACCCGGCGTCTCGACATTCCTCTGCGCAGCCGAGTCGTTCCCCACGCCGCTGCGGGGACACTTCCTGGGCTTCGCGGCGGCGGTGGGCAAGGCGGGCGCGAGTATCGGGACGGAGGTATTTACGCCGATTCAGGAGTCGTTTGGCGGGGATGTGCATCGGGGGCAGCAGGCGGTGTTTTTGATTGGGTCGGCGTTTACGGTTGTGGGTGGGGCGATTGCCTGGTGGTTGATTCCGGATATGGAGAGGGAGTTGGAGAGTGAGGATGTGAGGTTTCGGGCTTATTTGGAGGAGAATGGATATGATGCTGTTGGGCTTGGGGCGTGAGGTGAGGGGGTCTGCTTGGGGAAGCTGAGTGGGGAGGCTGTTACTGGGTTGAGATGCAGCTCGAGCGACCTGTCGTTAAGGTAACTTCCCATAGGAGTGTATAGATATGGTGCTGAGATTCAAGCTGTAAAGCGAGGACCTGTGAAGTTTCTGTTGTGGTTAGTTTCGCCGCTTCCGGGCTAGCCGCCCGATACAGTAGGTGATCACCTGACGCCCGGTACTAGCTGCCGCCCGATTTCCCCTCACCAACTGTTTTTTTGATAATTTTCAACCTCTCATATCTCAGCCAATATGTCTTCAATTGAGCTCGCGATACAAGCGATTGAAGCGTTGAAACCAGGCGATTCAATTAATTATACTAAAATTGCGAAAGAGTTTGGTGTTGACCGGTCAACGTTGTCGAGGCGCCACCGCGGGGTACAGGGCACAAGGGACCACCAATATCAGCAACAGCGAATTCTTACCACCCACCATGAAAAGCGACTAATAAGCTATATTAATGAGCTTACTAACCAAGGCCTCTTTGCTTCTCATGAAATGCTTCGCAATTTTGCAAAGGAAATTACTAGTGTGAAGCCTGGAATACACTGGCCTGGGCGCTTTATAAAGCGTCACCAAGATGACCTTATTTCAACCTACACAACTGCAATTAATGCCGCGCGAAAACGAGCTGATTCCGCATATAAATACACGTTATATTTCGAGCTGTTAAGCCGGAAGCTGAAGGATTACAAGCTGCGGGCAGAGGATATCTATAATATGGATGAGAAAGGATTTCTTATTAGAATGCTGGTTAAAGGCCTCCGGATCTTTTCCAAGCAGAAATATAAGACTGGAGGCCTCAAGCAGCGCCTGCAGGATGGGAATCGCGAGTGGATAACTTCAATTGCTTGCATTTGCGCTGATGGAACTGCTCTCTCGCCAGGCCTTATCTACCAAGCTGTCAGCGGGAATATACAAGATTCCTGGCTTCAAGACTTTGATCCTAAGCTTCACGCTTGCTTTTTCACCTCTTCAGCAAGTGGTTGGACCAATGATGAGCTAGGATACGCCTGGTTGACGAATATATTTGACCGGGAGACCAAGGACAAGGCGCGCAGGCGATGGAGACTTCTAATCCTTGATGGCCACGGATCTCATATTACAATGAAGTTTATCGATTACTGCAACGATAATAGGATCCTTTTAATGACTTATCCGCCTTATTTGACTTATTCGCTGCAGCTGCTTAATGTTGGGATCTTTAGCCCTCTCTCCACCGCTTACAGCAAGAATCTTGAAGAATTCTTACACAAATTAATGGGCCTCAGTCATATTACCAAGCAAGACTTCTTCCGCCTCTTCTGGCCAGCCTGGAAACAAGCGTTGTTATTAAAAAATATACTTTCTTCATTCAAAACTGTGGGGATATCGCCTTTGGATCCAGAGATTGTCCTGGTACGATTCACCAAGCAGAAGGACTCCTGGCCTAGTTCTAGTGACTCCTCGCGCTCAATTCTCCAAGCGGAAGACTAGAGGAGGATTAAGGGGCTTCTAAATCGCGTTATCACTGATATATATGACAAAAACACCAAGAAGCTAAGCGCTACGATGCATCACCTTTCTACAGAGAATATTATCCTGAAACTCCGCTGCCAGGGCCTCGAGTCAGCTCTCCAGAACGAGAAACAGAAGCGCCAGCGTGGGAAACCTTTACAGTTTAAATTAGCAGCTCCAGAAACTAGTGGTGCAGTATTTTACTCCCCTTGAAAGATTCAGCAAGCTCGTGACCTTCAAAAGCAGAAGGATAAAGCAATACAACTCGCGAAGGCCTCAAAGGAGCAAGAAAAGGTCCGCCGGCAGGTTGCTAAAGAGGAGAAACAACGCTTACTTAAAGAGCGCAAGAGAATTCAAGCATCTTAGCGAGAATTATGGTTGCTGGAGGCTGAGCGAAAGAAACAACAAAAAGAGGAAGAGCGCCTGGCAAAAGAGGCTAATCACTAGCTTCAAAAGGACTTTCAGCAGGCGAGGAAGTCTCCAAAGAAGGCATCTACAGCTTCACGCCAGCTAAAATCTATAGAAACCAGGCTAGTAACTCCTCCAGAGGTCCTAGAGGACCCCCCGACACTAAATCGTCGAGGCCGCGAGATCCGGCTACCTCAGCGCTTCCGGAGCAATTAAAAACTGTATATAAGATCCTAATAATGACTTAATTCAACCACTGAAAGATCGCGCGATTCTAATAATTATATGTGGTTGAAAAGCTTCATATTCGATTCCGCTGGTGGTGGTGAAATCGGGCGGCAGGTGATACCGGGCGTCAGGTGATCACCTACTGTATGTTATATTATCATTACCACCCGCTGGCGCCTTCGAATATAAGAACTGCCGTTCCTCCCTATTCTGCACTCACCCTGTCACGACTGGTTGTCTCATCTGCTCTAAATCATGCAAAACTCAATAGAAACGGTAAGTTCACCTCTCATGTCTCCGAACCGCTTATATTACCTCCCTATCAAGGAGGCTCATTATTTAGCAGCATGTTATTAATGTACAGGATTAAAAGAAATATCTTGGAGACCTGTTACTTTCCTAAGACTACAGGTGGCCTGGACTAGATCGCGCTTGCTTAATTAGAACTATTTTAATCTACTACTATGTAACTTAGTACCCTGGTAAGTAAACTTCTAGGCAGGGTTTATAATGAGTTATTATTTATTACACCTGCATGATTCCTTAATGCTTATCTGTATCAAAGGGTTTCTCCTCCATGTCCATAAATTATGACTATACATCGCTTCCTTTGGGAAATAAAAACATGTAAGAGGTTCGCAGAAACGCCAGAAAAAAAAAAGAAAAAAAAAATACAACAGCTAGGATTCTTGCTGCTAGCTGCAGAGGTCTGTCTGTACACCATGACCCTGTCACGTTGCCAGCCTAGAGGCTCATCCCATACACGTGTATGGGACGAGTAACACAATATTCTGCCTGTACTGACTGCCTCAGCAGCTAATACTTCCTGGACTCTAACATCAAGCCTATTCCTGACCTCTGAGCAATGCCTTGTTACACCAAGCACCTGTTTAATAGCCTGGTCCTGTGTTTAATCTATATATCTAGTTTATTATCCTATTCTGAATTCATTTCCAAGTCTGCACCTTGACAAGAAAATATAAGTAGTAGGAAGGTAAAGTTTAATAGTATAATTATTCTTATTTTTTTCCTGAATAGGTTGCTATTAGGATATGATTATATAAAGTTCTTGCTTATAGTGCAAGAGAACCTTACCCATGGAATAGTACTATCAAGATTTTACTAGCAAGAGAGCATGCTAAAGAATACCATGATTAAGTAAACTAGAGAGATTGCTAGCCAAGTAAAGCATTTGGAATACTATAACTGTGGCAAAGCAGGGCATCTTGCAAGAGACTGCAAGGCTCCAAGGGCCAGAGAGCGAAGCAGAAGTAGTGCCCGGGAGGACCCTCAGGGAACGAATCACCAAAAGGGCCACGGCAAGCCAGAGTGCAAGGAAAGGGCCAAGGAAGATACAAAGGCCGCCAGAAAGGTAAAGCCGGTGCGGCAAACGAGGAATCCAAGTTAAAAGCAATTCGAGCGCTAGCAGCGAAGGAACTGCCAGATACAGCGCCCATCAAATACATGAACAGAACATAAACCAAGACTATGAATGAAGCGCCCACCAAGCCTATAAGGATAAAGCATCGCAAGCAGTTAAGAATGTGTATTGAGTCGAATTGAAGGAGCAGATCAGTCATTGATTCAAATACCTGCTTACAGGAGAACTCAAGAGAGCATACCATGTAAGGGGAGCAAAGACCCTATCATTAAAAGCAGAAAAGTAGCCTGAATTTGAAATATATTGTACATGGCTAGAATGAGGCAAACGCTTCTACCAACACAAGTTCTCCAGGACCAGATCATCTAGAATAAGCATGTAGGAAGAAGTGCTGATTCTAAGAGACAAGAAGATATTTTAGCAAGAGGATACAATATTGGTTGTTTAAGTTACCAAGAATGGGTAGGAAACAAGAATGCATTGGCCAAAGGGACCCGGAAATACTAGAGAGAAGAATCTGCAAGGCTTGTGAAGCAGATTGACTCGAAATTGCTCTAATAACGTTCGGGCCATCCAGGTAAGGCCAGATAGAGAATGAGTGAAGGCAGAGATGATAGCAAAATCCAGTTTTGGAATATCTCTGAACTTCTTAGATCCTCGCAAGCCCAGAATTAGCCCAGACTCGGTGGCAAGTAAAAGGAGGTGTATTGTAGCGGCCTTCACTCCCATTTATGGGGAAATAACTTTCCACGGAGTCCATGCATGGTAAACTATCTAATCCTAGTTGATCATTTTTGGAATTTACATGTCAGAGTTTTGGCTATCGAGATATCCGAAACTGCAGAGTAAGCATGTATTTAAGGTGTTTTTAGCAAAGGTTGAGTGGTGAAATATGGTTAAAGCTGGGATGTCCTTGCAATCATGTTCTGTCTATATAATCATGCCATCTAATGTATGCAGGTTTAAGGCGCTGTTGGGGCTGCGCGAAGCGGCGCAGAGTTAACACAGGTCAACAAGGTACTCCAACCCCTGAGAATCCTGCCCCTCTCATGTGTCAATCGATCACAGAAGTATTAGAGAACAATCGTCAAGATTTAGAGATTAGAGATACCTGCATCTGCTTCTAGTAGGCTACGTGCGTGTAGTCGATAGAGTGTCATTCTGCCCCCCCTCCCCTGTGCACATAGAGATTTCATAACATTATTACAAAATAGAAGGTATGTATTGGAAAAACCCAAACGCGTGTTTAAAATAGAGAGTAACAGGGTCGCGTAAGCTTTATATGTATCATGCAGGAGGCTCAAAACTAATAACTAAGCAAGAGTTATGCTAGTGCGGCCATAGTGAGGTTAATCATTAACCTCCAAAGTGGACCAGAAAGGCATATAGTTTAGAGGTTAGGCTGGCGACAGTGTCGAAATATGCGCTAAGTCTACATAAGGCAGGGGTATTTTAGATGACAGGAGTTGATTAATTAGGTAAATGTATAGATGTTATAAGAGGGTAGAGACCAAAAACAGATTAATGGAAAAGATGCTGCACCACCCATGGGAAGAACGAAGTGATTAAATGACAGAGCAAAGTTGGCAATGGATCAACAAAGTGACGAGGAACTCACCCACTGGCATGCAGCCTCAGATTCACCATTAATGAACCGTGGAGTCTACTCCACCTTCTTGGAAGCCTCTGTCTGAAGCTTCATCATCAGGAAAATAATGCATATAAGCTAATAACAAAGATCACGACAATGACGACAAGGCCGCATCGCACCATCCATAGTAGTAATCCTTCAAGCTCATCGTGTAAAGATAGTCACTGCCTCTCTAATATTGGCAGACACGACATGCAGATATTGTTGTTGGGTTTGTGAGTAAGGCTCTCGACCCTTCATTCTGCAGATAATCACCGTGGTAGGCCTCACACGTCTGGCCAGCAGGGGGGTCGAAGACGGCAAACTCACTGTCCGCACATTAAACCCCTGAATCGAAATTGGTGAATACCAAGATACTACCCATAACGTAGTTGAAAGGGTTCAAATAGTACATCCAGTAACGCCAAAATGCCATGATATGGGAATATGGCACAAGGGCGCCGTAAGATTGAACCAATATGCCCAAGAATATCGGGTTTGCCAGCGAAACGAATACTGCATTGGGTGCACTTGCCGCAAAACATTGGCCAATTCCTATCATTGTAATGTTAGTTTGGTTTGATATTGCATTGGAGGTTAGAAGGTCCCATCACCAGTATAGATAAACTCGTACATTAGCATCACGAATAGGGTGGCGCCGGACTTGTTGGGATCATGAGGAAAGCCGACAGTATAGTACCAGCAAGCAAAGTAAAGCACACCAGAGAGCATCAGATATGGTATCTCGGAGACAATCAGCCCGGTGGTAAAAGCGATTCATGAGTACATGCGAGCTTTCTTTCTCGAGTATCATAAATATCGCGACCGGTCAATAAAAAGGGGCTGCAGCTGGCTGATAACGTCCGGCGAGACATGGAGGAAATTGAAGATGGTGAATAATCGAAGCTGCAAGCCAGCAGCGGTTGGCCCAATATTCCAGAAACTAAGTTGGTTGAATAGCACCAAAACCACATGAAGCAGCAATGTGTTGTTTACGTAGTCTGTGATTCGAGAACGAACGACGTTCATTCGTTGAGTGACAATCTTGACCTGCTCCCAGAGGGGAGTCGCAAGTTCCCGGCTGTCGTTGCTATCGGTCGCAGGCGGCTTTTCGGAGGCTGTGGCAATACATACAGTAATGTGATCAAGTTCTTCTGTGCGGAGCGCACATTCGGGCGATTCCAACCAAATGTTGTTCCAGTCTCTGCCTTGCGAGAGATGGCCCGAGGTAACGTCGATCATGTATTCTGCAGGATTAACTTCAGGTCGACAAACAAGACCTTGTTGTGCAAAATATTCTTTGATCGTGGCAGCATTGTCTCCACTATCTTGCCACCTCTAGCCAGTAATAAAAGGTTGTCGAATTGGACGAAGAGCTGTGCAGAGGGTTGATGGATAGTGGCTAGAATTGCTTGACCAACATCTGCTAATTTCCGTAGGAACCGTACCGTATTAAAAGCAGACTGTCCAATAAGGCCAGATCTTGGCTCGTTCAGAAAAATAAGGACGCTGGGTTTGGCAACCAACTCAACACCGATTGTCACTCGCTTGCGCTGCTCGATAGACAGCCCTGCGCCGACTTGTTCGATCAAAAGTTTAGCAACATAGCATTGAAAATTCATGGTAGGGGTGATACTCAACATACCTTTCCAAGCAACATGTTAGCAATATCCTCAAGTTCGAGTAGCTTGATGATCGTATCCACGTAGGCGAGCTTCTCCTGTCTTGGGATGTGATATGGCTGCCGAAAAAGGGCAGAGAACTCTAGAGCTTCTCAAACAGTTGCGTACGGCTCATGGACATCAAGTTGCTCGCAGTACTTAGCACGTCGTTGGAATGCCACTGTAAGTGGCCTGCCGTCCACCAATATCGATCCACGGATGGTACCGTCGGTTTCGCGCTGCGCAAGTACGTCTAGCAATGTGGTTTTTCCAGCGCCCGAGGACCCCATCAAGGCACCCAGCATGCCTGGTTTGATGTAAGCTTCAACATTGTCCAGTAGAACACGGACCCCCGACGGTTTCTTCACCGTGTATGTGAGGTTCTTCCAAGTAAAAACCCGACGTATTCCGAACCAAGCCATCAACATCACCAGCTGCGCATAGTTGCATGGCAGCAGGAATTCCCAGCACGGAGGAACTTCATTTGGTGTATATCCAATCGCGGGGTCCCCAGCCCGAAGAGACCCCGGCCCCAGGCAATTCGTAAGAACAGATCGTGGCCGAGATCAAGGCGCGGGCCGCCACCGACGATCAGGAGGCTGCTAGCCAGGTAGTTCAGGCTGGGGCGCTGCACGATGCCAACCCATGGCAGCGAATGATTTAGGTGGGCGCGGTATTTGGTTGAGGTGGAATACCAGGATTTATTGGATGCGGTAGCCACACCTAGTCCTGACGCGGAGGATCCCGTAGGCCGTTCCACCTCATTGACATGCTCCAGTAAGGCTTGGAATACCTCTATATAGTAGCTAGTCTAGATATAGATGTTTCTAGATGATATAGCGCAAGCGTTCACTAATGATTGAGAACAAGGAAGTCATATCGATCAGCAGCAAGCTCCCCACCACCGTCTGGATCTTCTTCAAGCTCGTCGACTTCTTCTGAATCACCCTCTATAAAAGCTTCTAGCAACTCGGAATCGCCCTCATCGGAGCCTCGGTTATCCGAGGCTATCACCCAGTGGCTATGTTGAGCTAAACGCACATTGGCGACATCTTGCGTCCGCCAGGTACGCAAAATCACTTTTTTCAGCCGAAGGGCGAAAACATTTTCTCCCGGCACCGTACAACTGCGGGATGTGTTTCGAGACTGCTCATGACCAGCCGACAGTGCAACGTGCCCGCCGTCCCCAAGTGGAAAACTGCTGGTGGGTACCTGCACAGCAATTCCAGCGCCATGCTCAGACGCGAGCGCCAGTCCTTCCGAAGTCGCAGCATCAAAAAGAGTATGGAGGCCGACGACAAAATGAACGCTGTCATTTCCATCCTCGATCTGCTCCTGTAACCAGGTCCGCACTTGAGCCTCTTCGCACAGTCGACGGAACCAGAGACCTGGCTTTCTTAAAGTGTAGATACGGCCTTTGTGCGCTGTCAGGTTGATGTCTGCTTGTTTGGTTTGTTTCATGGTCCAGCTCGCAAGTTGAGCGAGGAAAGCTTGAAAATAGCTCTCCCCAGAGCCTCCAAAAAAGCCGGTGAAGTCGTCGACATCTTTGATGGTGAAGTCATCGCTCTGTAGAGGCAAGACACTTTCTAGCGAGTCAAGGTCGATGTCTTTGATGTTTGGAATCAAACTAGCGAGTTGAACATCCTCCTGTGAAAAGAATGAGCGACCAAGGATTGTTTGCGGTGCCATAACCGCGGAAAGCTGTGAACAGGATGAGAAGGAGATTTGTCGTATTCAAAATGCGGGGCGGACGTGTTCCGTTCCGCTAGTAATTTCGCGCGCCGCGCGAACATTGTCTCCCAACAACATTACAACGCGATTTCTCAACCACTTTATTAAATATTCGAGTTCTTCCGCGCGATTTGAAGCTGTGAGCTATTGCTATACAGGAAATGTCAGTCATCTGTATAAGATCTCTGATTCTGAGTTTTCTAACCACGCGATTTCGATAGGTCCAGCAGCAACGCCCTTGCTGCCTCTGTTATTGAGAAGCCTCCCCTGCTTTACCAAGGCCTACCAGCGAGCAAGCGAGCTACAATATGTCGGTATCTTATACTAGGTTGGAGGCA